>LOJH01003598.1:18991-38560 GCA_001685095.1 Ellobius talpinus | reverse complement strand
GGGGGGATGGGAGAATGGGGAGGGAATTGGGAGGAGGGGAGGAGGTAAAAAAAAATTTTAATAACAATAAAAAAGTGTCTGAAATAAAAAAAAAGACTAAGACCCAGCTTCAGGAGTCTTCAGTGTAGTTCTTAGGTGATACATAATAATATATTAATACATAATATATGATATAGGTGAAATATGTATAGTAACATATTACATTGTTTTTAAAATCAACAAAACCAAAGCCTGGAGAGATGGCTTAGTGTACTTGCTGCTTTTCCAGGGGCTAGGGTTTGTTACCAACAGCTACACAGTGGTTCAAAACCTTCTGTAACTGCAGTTCCGGGAGACCTGATGCCTTCTTCTGGCATATGCAGGCACCGGGCACACAAGTGGCACATATACATGCAGACAAATCACCCATGCACATAAAATAAAAATGAAAACTTGAGTCAGCTAAAACAGCCAACTCGACCGCAAAATTGTAACAACCATAACAAGCAGAGAATGGTCAATGCAAGAGTGAGTCCTGGAGGTAAAATGGATCTTTCCCAAGATCTAAAGTATGACCAAAAACCGTGTGAAGCATCAAATGGAAGATTTCAGAGCCCCTGGCTCCTCAGAGACCATGCCTTAACACTTAATACCAAGTATCTGAAATCCAAGTATAATGGAAGTGAAGAAAATATCACATGTTTCTTAAAGGCCGCATCCAAAAATACCCATTCATGAATTCAATGCATAGAGCAGACACTTAGGAAAATTATCTTATGTTTCTTAAGGAGTCAATAATAGTTGTGAAAGCCTGGTCTCTCAGTGTTTAGAAGTATCTTTATTAACTACTGATTTCCCAAGTACTGTTTGCTCTATGCACACTCCTAGCCACACCCACAACAAAATGCCAAACCTAAAGGTAAGTTCCATGTTTTTGTCTTTCTGTACCCCATAAAATTCAGCTTAAAGTCTTTAATATATTTATTGAATTGAACTGGCAGTAAATATGAAAGATTTAATGGTTAATTCTTTAGTTGGTAATGTCTCTGTCTGAAATTTTAATTAGCTATTTATAAAATAATTTTCAAAATTAAAATGAGGTAAAAATCAAAAATAAAAGCAGAAACCAAGAAACAATAATGAAATATTTTTGTTAGACTCTTATGAAATGGAAAATAATCATTATCTTTCTTTTTTAAATGTCACGATCTTGAGACAGTATTCTTAACAAAATTATAAAAGTAAGGCCTGCTGATTATGTTGAAGATATTACTCATAATATAACTGCAGAGAGAGAACTCTGCATTGACTATTATAAAACTATACCTGTTCTATTCCGTAAAATATAATGGTAGGAGATTAGTAAGCACATTTTAAAAATTTAATTTAAAAAGTAAAGAAAAGAAATATTCCACAACTTTGGAGATTCTCAAAAAAAAGAGTGGAGAATCAGTCTTACACCTCCAACACATATGTACAAAGGAGCCAGAATTCACTTTCAAGAGTGGGCTGTAGTCCAAAAATACATCAGTGTTCCTAAGTTGCTATTTATGGGGGCCTTTAATTAATCTGCCTCTTCAGTGAACACTGCACTTTATATGCTAATAGAAAGAAATAGTCGTGTTCTGTGATTCTATGACTAACTCTTAAGGTTCATGTAACAGGAGACAGTCTGCCTCAGGCCACCCTCAAAGACCTAGCCTATGACAATTCCTTTAATGAGGGGACTGTTATTTGTTAAGCAGTGCACTGACTCCCCCTCTTCCAGTGCACCAACCCTTCCTCCTTCACTGTACTGACCTCCTGTTCTAGTGAAGACTTAATTCTTCCAGTGCACTGACTCCCTCTTCCAGTGCACTGACTCCCTCTTCCAGCACACTGACTCCCCTTCTTCCAGTGTGTTGATTCCCCTTTTGAAGCTCCTCCTTCACTTCAATATAATTCAGTTAGGGCTCCTTTTAAGTACTTCAGTAGACAAAGGAACTTTTAAAGATATTACTATACTCTATATGTGCAGTTGATAACCCTAGTTTTGAAAGTCTAACTTGAGACTAAGAAGAACTCTGAAACTGTGACTAAGATAGTGTCAGGGCATGACTAAATAGAATGTTGCTTTATAGCTTTGCTGACCTATGCATATATAATGCTCTTTTATAGCTTTCCACCACTAATGGAGTCAAGTTCCCAGAGAAAGCTCCCAAAGAACCATGTTTCTCTAGTTAAATAAACCAGAAATTATGGAAGAAGGAGAAATTACAAGAAATTCACTTCAAGAATAAAAAATACTCAGAATATGAAGAGGCAGGGAGCCCATGAAGCTGACTCTTCTATGGTAGTCATTTTTATTCATGGACTTCAACATTTTTCTATAGCATACCAGTCCTTAAACATCTGTCACCATCTCAGCGTTGAGGATTTGGCTGAACATGAGATGCTGAATAGGGCTCAGTTCTCTCCATTCTTCATGTTGGACTCTAAGAAATGATGGAGACGGAACATGCAGGAATATTCAATAGTGGATGCTCCTAGATTACTCTGAAATTTCATCTGTTCTGCTGATCTTGCTGGTTAGCACCTTCTTGAACAATAATTTCACTCAGCTAGAAGTATAGAGTTGTAAGTTTCCTATATCTGTAGGAGGAAGCTTCCTGTCCCAACCGCCCAACCCCAAATAACCACTCTGAGGTTTATATTAATTGTAAATGCTCAGTTAATAGCTCAGACTTATTACTAATGCCTATATTTTATTTCAAGACAAGGTAACTCCTACATTTTAAATTAACCCACATTCCTTATTTATGCTCTGTCATATGGCGGTACCTTTATTAACATGGCATGTTCATCTGCCCCCTCTGTGTTTGCCTGGTAGTTCCTGACTACACCCTTCTTCTTCCCGTCATCCTTATAGCTTGTTCACTCACCTATCCTTCCTGCCTGGCTACTGGGCAATCAGCATTTTATTAAAACAGTTTGAGTGACAAATCTTTACAGTGCACAAGAGGATTATTCCACAGCATATATGTAGGACGCTCAACCGTTTCTGCTATGGTAGGGTTCTAGTGTTACTTGGGAATTGGTTCAGATTTCTCAGAAGTCTCTGAGGGATCTCCAGGGAGATAAAGTAACTACCAAATATGTGAGGGATGGAGTACAAACAGCTGAGAATCCACCAGACCCTCTCAATTAGGAACTACACAGTGGTACAATTTACCTCAGCTTTTCAAATCCAGGAAGTTAAACTATGTACTAGCTCTGATTATGAATATAGAAAAGATGGTTTCTCTTCTAAGTGCTGATGGGTCAAGGCTAATATTGAGACTTGGGACAGAAATATTAGTTTCCCCAAAGTATATGAATGTCTTCTGACCACCAAAAGTCCCCCAATGTTTTATGACATTTCTTTTCTTCCAACCTTACTTGGGAAAAGCAACATAGAAACAGGAAATATGACCATTATACTTGATAAATAAAACCCTTTGTGCTACAGGAAGAACATAAAACCCTTAAGCAACTTACTCTTATTGGAGGTGAAGGATAGACAATTTCAAACTTCCACTAAACAACCATTTTACTGACTGACTCTTTTGTATCATTTACTGTGTCTGTGGCTGGCACCAGAAACTTATTAATGAAAAGCAACAGAGTCCAGGCAGAAGAACATGATATAAAAAGGGAATATGGAATTACCTACAATGAAAATACCCTTATTACAGTAGCAATTTATAAGAACAGGACAGCTCTTTAAAAATCAAAGAGGGTCTTCCCTTAGTAGGTGACATGTGAGCTAGTTTGGAGGAACTAATAGAAGACAAGTAGAGAGGGACAGGGGACCACAGTGCTCAACTGATCTTGTCTCTTTTGCTATGAGGGTCACATGAGCCATAGGCAACGTGGAAGTCTTCAAAAGATTCACCTGAGATCTGCTTTGAAATATACAATTATATGGAAGCAAGTTACAGCAAAAAGAGAAAATCAAGTTGCTTCTAGGTTCATGTTCAGCTACCTTTCTTATACAGCGCAGGCTTGCCATTTGAGAGAAGAATATTGCTTGTTTTTATTGATTATTGAGATGACAGATTGTGAATTGGTAGTTGAAGAACTAATAGATTTAATAAGTGTGAAATAACATTCTAGGTAAGGTAAGCACAACAAATGAAAAGTTAAGGGAAAATATGTGGGTTTTATAAAAAGTTAACTATGGAAGAGCATGAGAAGTGAGGAGGGGCATTTAGCTAAACTGGATCAAGTCAGTGCCGGCAGCACGAAGGGCCATGATGACAAGACTGCACTTGAGCCAACGTTAGTAAAACAGTGTTTCTTGTTGTCTTCCTTCTGTCTCAATCTCTATTTTGCAAACTATGCTCCTGGGACCAGACATGTTTCAGGCTTGTGAATTCCAATCCTACTCTGGGAATAGATGTCACCAGGAACTGGGCATCCAGTTACCAAAAGTTAGATAGGAGCCAAATATCTCGGAAATAGGATAAGGAAAGCCTGAAGCCTACTCCATTAATCTACTGGGTGGAGCCTTCAGAATGAGCACACAGAGTATCTTCCCTGAAATTCTCTGGATAGAGCAGGAAGAAGCCATGGTTCAAATGACACCAACAACGATGTTTAAAAGAGAGAAAGACAAAGTTCATGCAAAGAACTATTGGGTTAAGAGAAACAAAATTTTCATGCATGAATTTCCTAGTTTTAAGTATAAGAAAATCCACAATAAGCCTAATGTTATCAAGTCAAATGAAGAAAATCATGATCTGATGAAGAAAGTTTGGGCAAGGGTTTACCCACAGGTCAGTCTCAGGGTCTTCCTTACAGCTCTGATGAGAGCTGCTTCCTTCCTTAGCACTAATCTCCCCAGGTCTCATTCACTCAGTGCACTAAAAAATATGCAGAGATACACAGACAAATCTTACTTCCTACCTTTGCAGGACAGATTCAACCTCTGTTTACTTAAATTCATTCCTGATTTTCTGTCTCAGGAACCTATATTATGCATCTATTATTCTAATTAGTGGTTGTATATTTTGGGGGATAACTTAGGACAGTTTTTCTACTGGCCAGATTTTGACATTTTATTTTGGCCAGCATCTGATGCCTTTCGTCTAGTCTCTGATACCATTTAATGAAATGAAGATTCTCAGGTCAACTGACAATATTTGGGCATCTGTCGGTTAACCACCCTAAGTGTACTTTAAGCTGTTTTATGCTACCTAACAGCTGTTGCCTTCTCTGGGGAGAAATTCTCTCCAATTCTACAAAACCACATTGTGATTGAAAAGTCCTTAAAGCTGGTATTTTTCTCATAAAATTCCCTTGTTTCATTTGGATAAACATTTCATCCATTCTAGCTGTTCATTTACCCCTCCAACACTCCTTATTAAATACATGCCAAAGGATAAAAGATAAAAGATGCTTAAATACACTCCCATCAGGATACCTGGCCTGATGGTTCCAGATATAGGAGATCATATGTGAAATGTCTAACAATTAACCTATTACCTATATTTCAGTTGTATCAAATTCAAAACTTCCTAGCACATCCAAAGTTTACTGAACACACCAAAATATTAGAAGCCTAAGAGTTTGCTACTTTTTTCAATATAACAGCAGAAATTGGCACTGAATAATGAGCTAAAAATGACAAAAAATAAAAACAAAGATCCAGAAATTCCCTCAACACCAAAAGTAGAACCAAAATCTTCAAGAATTCCTCAAAGGAGTACATTTTTAGGAAAGATGCCCAATTATTCAAAATCTCAGCAAGCAATGGCAGGTGAATTAAAGATTTAGGAAGCTCATCCAAATTTGACAGTGTCACCGTGTAAGTAAATCTTGGCTCAGAAGTAAAAGAATTTTAAGAAATGTCTTCTAAATGGAATTCTACCTCAATTAGTAGATAGTTAACAGTTGATTAATTCATGTTGCTAAATCGTGATAAATGTATTTGAAATTAAAACTCACATATCACACAAGAATCTATTAGAAAGTATATGACATAAATGTCTGCTCTTTCAACAGATAACACATAAGCACATTATGCACTAATGGATTTCCTCCAAGAATGAGTGAGTTACTTCAAGCATCAGTTATTACAAAGTAGGCTCAGCTTCCTAAACTCATTGTCTTGCTTCCTGTCTCACCCTGTGATCTCTTGCATACCCTTCTTTATTCCTCTTTTACTTAATGCATGGGGTAGCACACAGCCTCTATCATAAGCTAAAAACATGCAAGTATCATAGTCTTAGATCTCCAGAGGCATGTGCTAAATAATCCTCTTTTCCACATAAATTTCTCAGCCTCTGCTACTTTGCCATAGCAACAGACAGGACTACAGTACTTACAGGTCTTTACTCTTCTCGCCATTTCTCTTGTCTCTGACGGTGTAAACCCAAGGCCTTCACTAACCACTTTAGTCACAAGCAACCTCTTTGCTCTCTAAACTCTGGGAGCTCTTCCTTGGCACTTATAGTGCCATGAACAAAATAACCTATACTAGAATACGTGATGCCCTGTCAGCAACTTCACCCGCCAACTGAATAAATTGATCATTGTCCTTGGAAATAAACATTAAGACAACTGTCTTCTTTAGATTTTTTTCTCACACTATTAAGATATGTTCTATCTTTCTACTAGAAATATAAACCTTGAGCATATGGATGGCATATTATAGTTACTTTAAAAAACTCTACAGTTAACGGCACATATGCTTCTGAGAACTGGTATTGATTGATGTTGGTGCCAATCAAACCTAAGATAAATCAAATGTTCTTTTTTTCTTTTGATACAGGGTCTCTCTCTCTGTAGTTCTGGAAGTCCTGGAACTCTCTGTGTGTAGACCAGGCTGGCCTCCAACCCACAGAGATCCCTCCTGCTTGAGTGCTAGGATTAAGAGCATGTACTGCCATATAATAAAGAATATCCAACTGTTATTTATTATATTTTAAGTGGTTTACTTTGTTTTATTTAATATTGTAGCTCATATAGCTAAAAACCAGAGTCAGACAGATTGTACATGCCAATAGGACAGAGGATCCAATAGAGTCTTCTAAAGTAAAGGACATCTTATTCCTGTGACAGTTCAGACATTGGACAATCACTGTCCACACAAGTCCATAATTTCATTAATTCTTTTTTAACTTAAATGTGCAGACTCAAGGGTGACAAAGATAAAAGCATCTACCATTGGACAATAATCTTCTTAATAACAGTATGAAACAAACACTGTTGCCTTTCATTAACAAAAGAAAATGTACCAAAGAAGGAAGATTAAATGGCTTTCCTATAGTCCTAAGTATAGTGGTTTGAGTAAGAATGGCCCCTATGGGCTCATATGTTTGAATGTTTGGTCCCAGGTGGCGGATTTGTTTGGGAAGGATTAGGAGGTGTGGCCTTTTGGAAGAGACATGTTGCTTCTCCCCACCATGGTGATAATGGATTAATCCTCTGAAACTCTAAGCATGCCCACAGTTAAATGACTTTTTTAATGAGTTACCTTGGTCATGGTAACTCCTCACAGCATAAGAACAGTGACTAAGACATGAAATGAATGAATGGTAACAGCAGGCTTTGAATCCAGGAACCTGCCTGCAGACCATATGATCATAGTTATTGTACTAAGAACCTGCCAGCAGACCATATGATCATAGTTATCATACGAAGAACCTGCCTACAGACCATATGATTATAGTTCTCATACTAAGATCTGTCCTTTCAAATGATTTCAGTTCACGCTTCCACTTTTCAACCCTTCAGAAGAAATTTATATAATCTAACATATAAGCAATAGATTATATACCTAGTAACAACAATTAATATCTGAAGAGGTACTTTCTTGTAGTAAATTTCATCTAAGGACTTATTAAATCAAAGGAAAATACTGATGGTATGAGAATAGTGAGTAGGGTCAATGGTATGGCTCAGAGGTAGAATGCTTGCCTGGCATGTTCAAAGCTTAGTTTCCCAGTCTGTCTTAGTAAAAAGAAAGGATGATCTCTTGTGCTTCTAAATAGTCTGATCCCTAAAATTAATAATAATCTTATTGTGACAGTTTGGACCATAAATGCCCTCCAAAGGCTCATGTGTCATTGGTTTGGTCACTGGGACAGCTCTGGAAAATGGTACCTCAGATGGTCATTATGTCACTGAGTTGAATTCTTCTCAGAGACTTGGGTGCTGACCTCTTCTCCCTCTCCTTCTTGCTTCCTAACCATGATGTGAATAGTTTGTTTTCCATGTGCTTCCCCCACTACCAGAGGTAAAAACTAGTGAATACAGTCAACTGTGTTTGGTACTTCCAAGCCATACACAAATAAACCTTTCCTCCTTCTAAGGTCATTGTCACAGGTATTTTATAGTGAGGAAAAGTGAACAGAATATGCTACTTATTTACTTAATAGCCTAAACTCAAGGATACACCCATGCCAGAACTGGACACTAGCAAGAGTGCAATCCATGACATGTATCAGGTCTACAAAAGATCCCCAACATCTGTTCTTAATGAGAAAAGAAGGAGGTCAGGGATGCCTCTTATTGTGGTGGGCAATGGTTAAGGCAGAGTCATTACAGTTCAAAGTGCTCAGAATAAGCAACTATGAATGCTCAGTCACAGCAAGGACATCTACATCCACCCTGCTATCCTGCAAGTCTCAGGCAATGCCAAAAAGAGGGGAAGGAATAATGTAAGAGCCAGATGATAGGGAAGAATGCTATACCATGCTGTCCTCAGAGCTGACATGACTAGGGCACACATGAACTCATAGCAGCTACGATAGCCTGCATAAGACTT
Organism: Ellobius talpinus; assembly: GCA_001685095.1. NCBI lineage: Eukaryota > Metazoa > Chordata > Mammalia > Rodentia > Cricetidae > Ellobius > Ellobius talpinus. The sequence continues at coordinate 29,790 of LOJH01003598.1, read as the reverse complement.
GCACATGATCAAGCCAGTTAAAATTCCAGAATGCAGCAGAAGGGGCCTACAGAGGCACCACCCATAGGTAACATGCCACCGGCTGTTGCTGGTTGCTAGGGGAGAAAGAGTTGCTTTTCTTTAGTAGATTTCTGTCCCTCAGTATGTGACCCCACATCTACACACATATGGGTAGCATTAATTGGATTCAGTGTGTTAAAGCATTTCTTTAAAAAATAATTATTTTTTCAAAGTAAAGAAAAAATAGGGTCTGAGAAATTATATATACAGAACAAATCCAGACACACAGCAATGGACGGCCTAAAAGCCAAAGTTTCCCAAGGGTATGTATTCCAGCAGTCATGAAATGAAGACTGACCACCCTCGTGGAGAGAAAAGAACCTGAGAATGGAAGTGACCAGAGGTGATCAAAGGAGGCTGATTGCATCCCAATTCAGCAGTGTTCTTAAGCACAAAAAGCAGTGAAAGCTAACCCTTCCCAATCTCTCTCCTGTGAGGCCCCAGGAACTTCATTAACTATGGTCAAAAGCGCACTGACAAAATTACATCTAAACAGAAGTCTATGACTATGACCAGCAACAAGAAGAAACAACAAACATACTGCTTTAGCTCCCAAGTACATGAGAAACTGTAGAAGGGAGCTGAAGAGGAACTAGTCACAAACTACTTTAAAAATTAAAGGGTACAATCACAAAGTTAGTCAACACAATATTTTAGAAATAAACAGACCTGAACACATGCCTGTGAATATTATGATTGATAAATGATTTTTTCTAAAAAGTAAAGGTGATGTGAGAAATGAATCCGTGGATTAAAAGTGTATTTAAAACAGCTAGTTGTACTGGAAAACATGTCCCAAATCTATTCCCAATTCCTCTAACAAGCTTTACAGCCAATGTGTCAGGCAACTGGTCAGGATATATTTGACTCTCAGATTTCAGAAGAAGAAGCATAAGCAGGACCATATTCTAGGACCAAGGATGAGCCTCTGCAATAGCAACAGTGTGACTTCCATGAAAAGAAATCCCATTTTTCTCAACCAGTCTTGGTTTGGTTTAATTGACAGAGGTCTTAATATGTTTGCTTTTTCAAGACTTCGTTTTCCTTTTAATTATTTGTATGCATGTGTTACTGTGTGAGTGTGTGTGTGTGTGTGTGTGTGTGCATGAGTGTAGTACCTACAGAGATGAGAAAGCTGAGTCCCCTTGAGGAGGAGCTATAGAAAGCTGTGAACTAGCTGGCCTGACTGAAATCTAAACTGGGACCCTCTACAAGAGCAGCATGAGCTCCTCACCCCTGCACCTTCCTCTCCACCCACGTGTGCTGTCTTAAAAGCAGAGCTAGGAAAGCCAGAAAGCAAACCCCAGCTCTCTGAAAGTAATGCATAGCAACAGCTAATGAATCTGGGTAGTTCTTTACTATCACAAATAACACAAAACTCTCAAGAAACCCCACCAAGAAATAATTAAAGCTACAATATTAATGGCTTTTGACCACCCATGTCTATTCAAATCTATATAGAATTCTCATGATTGGTGGTGATACATGAACTATGTGAATTTCTTCACTGAGTGTTGCTTTTACCCCCTTGACATCTGAAAAGTACAATTGTGTTCTTAGAAATCTGTAACCATTCTAAGATGGATGATGGGTAAAGTGTTTGCTGAAAAGCCATGGGAACATGAAGACATCTTTAATCCTAACCCTAAAGGAGCAGAGATGGAGTGCTCCCTGACTAACCATTCCAGAGAAATCAGTAATATCCAGGTTCAGTGAGAGATTCTGTCTCAAAACAATAACGTAGAAAGCAAGAGAGCCAGACATCAATGCCATACTCCACAGGTGTACACGCACACGTTTAATACACATGCACATGCATTAAGAATGTTCAAAAGTCCTAAAATTGTTTCAAATTGTGCTATTTCCTGGCCTAGAACTTACTGGAACATAGAATGTATAGTTATCTCTTTCTGGGAGATATGGTAAAAAAATGAAAGACAAAAAATACAAAGAAAAGGGGGAAGAAGGAGTCAAAACAATAAAGTGAGGAAGAAGGAGAAAGGAGAGGATGTAAGATGGGAAGAGGAGAAGGAGCCATGAAAGCTGGGAATTAAAGATGTTTTTTTATCCACTTACACTTTCTGTGAACTACAAAAAGAATGTAACCTAATTTTTAATTTGGTCGTTGGATTGTGGAGGAGGATTTATGTGAATTTAGCTGAACAGTTTTTGTAAAGCTCACTATTTATATGTCAAAGAACAAGATGTCGCTTTTAAAATTATCATGTGTTGGTTCATTCTTTCAAATCTACATAAGTGACAGAAACACTCAACAATTGAGAACTGAGAATAATCGCTACTCGATTTGTAAGCCACCTACTCTAAATTCTTCATAGTCTTCTTTTGAAATCGTCTCACTAACAACAAACAATTGAAACTAAAGTGCAGAGCTAAGTCCTTATGGTGTATGCAAATTTTTCATTTTATGAAAATAATAGCAGTTGATTATAGCAGGTGTGACAATAGATGCTCACTAAAAGAATTATAGTCATTAATTTTAATTAAACTATTCATTTTTAATTAGAATGGCTTTCAGTAACTTAAATGAGGTAAAACATAAAGCAAAATAAAGTAAGATCTAGAAACTAAATATTCAGATACTAGGAAGAATTTTGTAAGGAACCAGTCTCCAGCTGGAATTTTCCACTCTTGAGCAAGAATGAGGGCACTTTACAAACTAAAATGTAATTCGTTTAAATCTTTCTTATGAGTGTGAGGTAAGGATGAAACCAATGGGGAGAAATGGTGCTTGATTAGATGAATCTGGTATCACACATAAATTTTATTTGTGAGTGTGTGTGCACATTCATGTGTATACCCATGAAGGCCAGAAAATGGGTCAGAACCCTGGAGCTAGAGTTACAGATGAGTGTGAGCCACCCAACACTGGTGCTGAGAACAAAACTCCAATCCTCTTAATGTGCACCAAGAGCTCTTAAGTTTTGATCCATCTCTCCAGTCCTGATATTACACATGAATTTAAACTATAACGTTAGTCTTACTCATGAGAACTATGATCAGGTTATAGCTTGGTCTCAAGGTTTTCTTGCAATCACAACTGAACAAAATTCTTATCTGAAACATAATAAGACTGATTCCTTAGTCTTGGTTTTCTCAGCTACAGCACTGAAAAAATGATATGTTTTATATGGCTGTGCATCCAGGACGTGCTCATCTCTATACATCTCTATGTATGTCTAGACAAATTCAGATGACAAAGTGAAAAAGAAAACTATAATAAATGTAGCTACTATAATTAATAACAATTAAATAAACATATCTGTTAGTAACAAAAGATAGTGCCACACCAGAGCAGGAAACGCATTCTAAGAAATCCTAAAGGCACCAGCCTAGAACTCAGAGACTAAACTAGAATCCATCAGTCAGTTAAAGTGGGAAGTACTGTTATTCTAAAAAAAAGAGTGTGAACAAATAGATGCACAAAAACCTGATATCACATGGAAGAATTGTGGGAAACAAATGGCTAGCTATTACAGAATGGGACAGAATATAGATTTAGAAAGTCATGCTGCACAACTTAATTATATACATTGTTATGGTTCTTGAAATACAGCTATGAAAAACACTGTTGTAGGACTCATGGAGCTTAAAATCCAGCACAGAAGACCAATGCATCAGCGAGCACAAGTAGAGGGCATTTACCAGCTTACTGTGCACTATGGAGAGAACTAACATGCATTCCCCGCAAAGCACAGATCACAGAACTATCCCCACTTACAGGAAAGTGGGCATCAGAGAGGTTAAGAAATATGAGCAGTCTGAATACAAGCAATTGCTTTAAACTATCTTTAGCAATACTATCTCAAGAAAAAAATCAATACAATATAATCCTTATACAAAATTTTCCTAAACTCAGCAGTGCACAGGTGTTGAATTGGAAAAGGATGAGAGTAAATGCAGAAAGTTGCTACCAGAGCCCAAGCAGCCTGAGAGCATAGATTGTAGGTGCTCTGCTCCAAAGAAAAGAAAAGGTGGAGAGGGCAGGGAGTAGCCACATTATACAATAGACAGATTACTTTCTAGACTGTAGTAACTGCTTCATGAAGGTGAACTATAAGTTAGACAAATGTCACATGTTATCTCTTATCTAAGACTCCTATCCCAAATCTTCAGACGTGAATACCCATCCTGGAATAACTGCAGAAAGCAGGGAAGTAAAAAAGGGACCATGGTGGGAAAGGAAGAACAATAGAGAGGAGAATAGCAAGGCATGAGTGATCCAATGGAGGAAACAGAAAAATCGAGGAACTAATTGGGGGGGAATAAATATATAAAGGGGCAGAATAAAAATAAGAATGTCTGAAAAAGTCACAAGGAACAATACTATTAACGATCTACCTAAAAATACCTATAATACACATTAAGTTGGTGTACAAAAATACATATATGGTTTAAATAAAACTTTCCCATCTGGTCTGACAATGCTCTCTCCAAGAATCAAAGACCATCTAACGAAATTCCCAACACCAGGCATGAGAGGCCCTTATTTGAATTGTTGGTCCGGGTCCGAGACAAAACCTCACAGACAATTGCTATTGCCCTTGGCTGTCCCCAAGAGGTAGAAAGTAAATCCCTATTACTGAAGATATCACACACTTCAGACAGAGGGCCCAGAGGCCCCTGAACTGGAAAGCCTCCTCCCTGAAGGTGCTGCATAAGGTTCCAAAGGGGGAAGCAACCCACAGTCCTATTCTACCATGTCAAAGACCAGCGTGACAAACAAGCCTCAGAGTGCAGGAGATACACGCACCTTCGTGGTAATCAACAGCTCTCTGATTGGACTTAATGTCATTTAACAAGAGGAACGTTATGCCTGGTGCTAGAAACCTAGCCACCTCCAGGGCTAATGAAGTCATGGATCTTGGAGGAGAACCTGCAAACACTACTTAACTAAACTGGCATAATTCCTAACTACACTCCAAATATCTGTTTTTGTGCCAACCCATAAATGTAGTTCTTACCTCTCACCAAGGAAACTTCTCTTTGAAATAGACAGAGCCATTACAGAAACCCATAACCAGTCAAAAGGCAGAATTTTGGAGCCCAGTCCCAAAACAGCTCCTGCACCCAGGACACAGGGATCTTTGTAGAAAAGGGGATAGGAAGACTGTAAGAACTGGAGGAACAGAGGGTTTGCTGTAGGACTGTGCTTGCTGGGAATGTCAGAAGCTCCACCCATAAAGTCTCACCAAAACAGGAGCTAAAGAAGCACACAACAATGGACTTGCTGAAGGATGGGGGATGGGGAGGGAGCAGAAGGCTGTGGGCAGATTTTCTGGCCCACTTGCCAGCTCCCAAATAACCACACAGAGACTTCTTATTAATTATGAAAGCTCAGCTCAGCTGATAGCTTAAGCTTGTTTTTAACTAGCTTTTAAAATTTAAATTAACCCATTTCTCTTCATCTATGTGCTGCCTCGAGGCTCTATCCTGCCTAGCTATTGACCATTCAGTTCTTTATTAAACCAATCAGAGAGACATATCTTTATACACTGTGATCAAATATCTCACCGCAGGAGGCCTCGACCCCATACAGAGAAGTACAGTCTGTGAAGGAATGTTGAGAGCAGGCAAAAGTTGTCTCCCCCAGAAAGCACACCAATCAGCTGTCAGTATCAAATGATCAACCCTAAAAGCATACATACCAGTAACATTGTACAGACTGAGCAGGTTATATCCATGTGCTTAGGAATGTATATGTGATGGTATCTCAATAATTAATTTTAAAAAGAGGCTATGAATTTGAAAGAAAAGCAAGGATTTTCTTTCTTTCCCATATGGGAAGGTTTAGAGGGAGAAAAAGGAAGGGGAAATGATGTAATTATATTATAATCTCAAAAATCAATGAATTTTTTAAAAAAGCACATTGTATCACTCTACATCAGCAGTTCTCAAACTATGAGTCATGACCCCTTTTGTGGTCAAACAACCCTTTCACAGGGGTAACTTAATCCTGCGTATCATATATTTACATTAAAATTCATAACAATAGCAAAATTACAGTTATGAAGTAGCAATAAAAGGAGTATTATGGTTGGGGGTCACCACAATTTGATGAACTACATTAAAGGGTCAAAGCATTAGGAAAGTTGAGAACCACAGTTCTAAACAAACATAATACTAAAAGTCATCACATATGTGGGGGGACGTTAATAAAGTCCATTTGTAGTAAAGAAAGAAAAGATTCTTGAGTTATCAGAGGTAAAGTCAATATAGTGTCACATGACTGGGATGTGGGAGGAAAGGCTACCGCAGTCACCAGGGGTCATGCTACAAACACTTTCATAACGCAAAATCTAACTGTCTCCAAACAAGGAGAAAAATAGCCTATTTTGTTGCCACCTGCCCACTCCCTAGTTCACGCGTAGTCCAACACAGACCTCAATGTGGCAAGAGCATAGCTGCCTGTTCTAATTTGCTATCTGTTGCTGTGTCAAACCATGACCAACAGTAACTTGGGGAGGAAAGGATTTCTTTCCTCTTATGAGACAGTCTCTTATCCAGGGAAACCAAAGCAGGAACACGGAGGCAAGAACTTCTGCAGAAGCTGTGGAGAAGGGCTGTTTACTGGCTGCTTGCTCCCCTTGGTTTGCTTAGTCTGCTTTCTTTGCTGTTGTTTTGTTTGTGTGTTTTATGAGACAGGCTTTCTCTGTGTAACAGCCTTGGCTGCCCTGAAACTTGCTTTGTAGATCAAGCTGGCCTTGAACTCACAGAGTTCCACCTGCCTCTGTCTCCTGAAGGCTGGGATTAAAGGCGTGCCACCGTCACCTGGCTTCAGTAGGCTTTCTTATACAAGCCACCACCAGCCCAGCGGTGGCATCACCCACAATGAGCTGAGCTCCTCCCCTTCAATCACTAATCAAGAAAATACCCCCACAGAATTGCCTTCAGGCCAATCTGAGGGAGGCATTTTCTCAACTGAAGTTCCCTCTTCCCAGAGGACCCTAGTTTATATCAAGTTGATAAGAAATTAACCAGTACAGCTATTTATCTTCTTAAATAGTAACACTGAGAAATTTCCAAAATATACATTAATTCATTTAAAAGCAACAATAGATTCATTGCATGTTAAGTAATGTAATTATAAAAGCAATTACACTTTCAAAAATACCTAGAAGAATATTATTATTTTACATTCTTAAAAATATCTTTTGTGTCTGCTTTATTTCGAAACAACAGGATTCTCATCTCCCTTTCTCTGTTCAATCTGCTTCCACATCACGCCTTCTCAAATCTCTGTGTACCCAGAAGACAGTTCAAATGTCAACTAATGGCGTTGAATTATCATGAAAATGTTTTTAACTTCACAGATTTCACTAGGAAGTTAAGGGAGCCAAGCCTGTGACACAAAATCACTACAAACATAAATAAATATAAAACTGACTCTTCTGCCTTTTTTCCGGGTTAACATGGGATTGTAAGTACCAGCTGAGAAAAAGCTTCCTTACGCAAAAAGCAGAGATTCTACTGACAAGCCAACAGAGGGATCTCTTAAAATAATTACATAATTGAGATCAGGCCATGGCTTCAGTTCATTACAATAAAGACGATGAGATAAAAATGTGGCTGGGGACAGCTCTCTTTTCTGAAGAACTTCAGAAATAAAGTGGATATTCAGTGCTTAGAAACAGCACAGAAATATTCCCCCCAGGAGGCAAAGCGTGAATCAAAAGCCTTTTTTTCAGCGTCTCACTCAGACTTGGAGTCTCTGAACATGTTTATTCTGCTGAAGGAGACTCTGAACACCCAATATTTCCTTCTTCATATACTTTCCTGCGGTGTGAGCAATAGTTGGAAATTTTCTCTACCAAGAGTTCTCTGGCTTTTTCTATCCCAATCCTTCTATTAAAAAAAAAACTTTCAGTCCAGTCTCACCAATTAAATTTACTGACGTATCCATCTCTCCCCAAACCTACATGAGGGTTTACATTGTGAAGTACAAAACTACATAAAGAAGTGTGATACAGTTCATTGTCACATTGTAAAGTTTGTAGACAGGCAACCCAAACTATGAATACTCCAAACAAAAGTAAGGAAGTACAATGACTTCAAATGACCAAAAAGAAACAAAAAACAAACAAATAAACAACAAATAAACAAACAGGTAGGTGCTTGCACATTGCTTTGCAAGCAAAAGCACTGTCAAGTCATCTCAAAACTCAAGGTCTAGGTTCCACTGATATCATCTACCAACCACTCATTCTCTCAATGTATAAGCTGTGGGAGGGCAAAACAATGAGAAATCTAAACCTGTCCCTGGATGCACACATATGATCCACATGGTAAGACACCAGAAGTAACAGTAACCATAGTAATGAGATGAAGACGGTGGTAAGTAAGACTTGGTCTGGTCTTAAGGAAACGAGGGAGGTCAAGGAATGAAGTTTAACTCTTATCTAATACAGACAGTTAAAGCTGTCTGAATTAAAAGCTAGACAGCATGGCTTTTCCTGTGCTCCAAAGGCAGAAGCTAGACAGCATGGCTTACCCTGTGCTCCAAAGAAAGCTGCTAAACAACGTGGCTTCCCCTGTGCTACAAAGGGAGCTGCCAAACATCAGCTGCCTGGTTCCTCACCAAAAGCTGTGACAAGTTTCCTCCGTGTTTGCTAGAACTGCAGTGGAGGGAGTACCCGATTAGATCTGATTTGCTGTCAGAATGGGATTTCTTTCCCACACAAGCTAATGATGCAGGGTTATATTTAACCCCCAGAAGTCACCCTCAGGCACTCGATGTACACTCTGATTGCTTCTCATATCTAGATTTAGACAACCAGCAATTTTTCTGCTACAGAAAATGATAAAAGCAAAGGTTTAATAGGTAGTTTTACCCCTCCCAATTGGCTCCACTATAAATTTAGTTACATATTCTGAATCTGTTCACTAACTTCCAATTTCCTCAGATGCTTTCTCAACAAATGGAAAAGATTGAAAGAGTCTGGTACTTTGAGTCCATGTCCACTGATGTGTGTGATTTAATACTCTCACCCAGCCTACACTTGCTTTCTGCATAAGCTGGATTCCTCCATCCATTATACTCAGCCTCGTCAGGATTTCTAAGTCACAGAGATGCTTAGCAACATCTTAGGATTTTATTGTCAACAGCAGAGTCCAACATTGACTTAGCATATTTTCACACATGTTCACCTTGGCATCGCTACTCATGACTAGCTGAACCTCCCATTTTCACTTCTGTTCGCTTCCTGCTTTCTAGTTTGTATTCTAGCTCTCTGCACAGAGTGGGTCCCTTTCCTCACCAGACTCTTAGCAGATGCTCAGACAATTAGTCAAAGCTTTCACCAATTCTTATCCAAGAAGACAAATCAGACCTCTGGAATCCTGTTTCCAACTGGATATGACCACCATTCAAAGTCACAATCATACACTAAAACAAGAACAGCCAGCCAGAAAGAAGCTCCTGCTGCCAGTCAGTTTAGAGGCTCATAACTGATAACCAGAAACTATGAGTACTTAGCCCTAAATGAGACATTTTTATCATTCCCACAACTGCCACCAAGGCTGAGAGAGCATTACGCAAGAGAAGGCAGAAAAAATATAAGAGCAGAAAGACAGGAAGAAGATCTGTAAAACACTGTCATTTAGACATGACCTAGCTGCTGTAATCATACACTCACACTAGCGGCGGTTACCTGCAATCAAACTTCCAACAAATGCAGGGGAGGGGGGCACTCTCCAGGCTTCATCCCTTACTGGACATATATTGGCAATTGATAGTCACTGAGGGAGGGTTGTTTCTACTATTACCAGGGTGTGGTCACTAGTAAGGTTGCCATGCTCCATTGGATGGCCCCACAACCACGTACACATGAGCAGCACAAATTGGACTTAGGTTATCAAAAAGGGATAGAGGGGAGAAGAGGAAGAGGAGAAGAAAGAGGATGAAGAAAAAGAGGGGAAGGAGGAAGACAATGGTGATAATGGCATGAAGCTGGGGAAAGCAAAGGGGGATTGGGAGGGGAGAAATGGAGAATGGACAGAGTCATACATAGGTCATTGTATACATGTATGACATTCTCAAAGAATTTAAAAAAAAGTCTTTTTTTTTTCTGCCACCACTTACCTGCCTACAAAATAGGATCACTTACTGGTCTTAGGCCTAATCTTGACAGAAGCTTGCCATGTCTCTTGGAAACTTGTCATGGCCACCTATGGGTTACATTAGTACTTCTGGACTGGTTTCTGCCAAATTCCCCATAAGAGTGATTCTATCATGTGTCTTGGTTGAACTCCTAGTAAGAGAGCCATAGCAATGTCATCCTATGGTCCCTTACTGGTCAGAGAGTCTTTTTCTAAGTAACCATCCATTATTTTTACCACCTTCCTATAGCTTAGCTTCCCGACCCACCACATCAGATATTTTTATCTTTGTCAGGCTGTAGCTCATGGTTTCCTTGTGTGCAAAACAGAAATAACTATCATAGCTATCACTCAGAATGACTATATATTATATGAATATGACTTTATTATTGTTAAACGTTTTCTTAGATGGAAATTCAGAAACAAACATTATATACTTTCCATAATTATAAAGTTTCTATAAGAGCATAAACTTTGGGGATGGAGGGAGGGTCGGAAGTTAAGAGCACTTGTTGCTCTCAGAGAGGACACAGGTGGTACGAGGTGTGGTGCAAAGTGTACACACTGTGTGCTCAGCAGCAAGGCTGCAGTGATGTCATGGATGCAGCAGGGAGAGTATGGCC
>LOJH01003598.1:0-13290 GCA_001685095.1 Ellobius talpinus | reverse complement strand
AACACGGAGGACAGAAGGGGGGTTCCTAGTGCTTAGACTTTCCAATTCACACCAGCACAGAGAAGGGCAGAAAGGGGCTCCTGGTTCTTAGACTTCAGATGTAATGTGCATTGATTGCAGCTTCTTGAAGAGACCACCACCACCAGAGAAGCTTAGAGAAGTATGAACAGTTCCACGATAGCCCTTGTAGAATATGTACGACTGCATCAAGAACCTCCTGATCTTGGCACAGATACAAAAGCCCTTAAGTTCAACTTGAATACCAGTAAAAGCTGCAGAACAGGGAGGGAGCAGGTTCTAAGTCAAAATATGTGGTATCGTATTTTTTCCTTTCTTTTCAAAAATAAGTTCATTTTATGGGTTTGAGTGCTTAGTTTGCATGCATGTATGTGTACCATATATGTACCTGGAACTGGTAGAAATCAGAAGAGGGCCCTAGTTCTCCTGTACTGAGTTACAGGGGGTTGTGAATTGCTGAACCCTGGTCATTTGCTTAGCAGCCAGTGTTCTAACCACTAAGCCTCTCTCCAGTCTATCATTTCAGCTTCTTGATAGTACTTTTGGAGCACTGAGCTTCTCGCTACAACATTTTTAAATAAGTCATTGAACTGTCAGTTGTCCTAAAGAATGTGCTCTTTGAGTTTTTTCATGAGAAACTAGGTAAATATTATGCATATATGTATTATGAAAAGTCACATATTTCAACCTAATCTTTGTTCATTGGAATTGAAAACAGTATTGTTTCTTAAAATAATTTATTTGAAAGCTCTAAAATACACAAGACTCAGAAAATTAATATTGCTGATGCAATGAAAATAAATCAATCTTCTAAAAGTAATTATTGGTAATAAAACCATGCAGTTAAAAAAATGAATGCCACAAAGAAACAAAATGACTCAAACATTATTATAAGCTAAGAAGGGCCCATCTTCCTATTTCTAAACAGACTGTTGACTCCAGCACCCATACCAAAGCAAGGCTGCCTAGAAATGGTCACCACAGTGGGAATTCCAGCACAGAAAAAAAGTCCATGTTAGTTAAAGACAATGCAAAATGGCCATATGCAATTGCTATGGAGATACTAATCAAACTAAGGACAATCACCAATCATCAATTGAAGTTTATATGTTTGAAATTGCTAGAGTCATTCAAAAGGAAGTAAAGCCTCAGAAATACTCAAAATCATAGGATTACCAAATAGGGACAGAAGGTTTTACCAAAGCAAAAGGGCTCACATACATCATGGAGTCCCACTCGGTAAGGGATTGAGGTGAAAAGATACAGAGGGTTGGCTGTGTGAGGGTATATAGACATGGAAGAGATTTGGGAACATATGCGAGGAACCAAAGAGGAAAATAACATTATATGAACATTATGGAGGTGGGATAGGTTTAAAGCAGCATCTCTCAACCTGTGAGTTGTGACTTTTTTGGGAGTCTAACAACTCTTTCATGGAGATTACTTAAGACCACCCTGCATACCAAATGTTTATATTACAATTCACAACAATAGTAAAATTGCATTTATGAAGCAGCAATAAAAATAAGTTTGTGGTTTGCAGTCACTACAATATGAAGAACTATATTAAAGGGTCACAGCATTAGGAATGTTGAGAACCACTGGATTTAGAGAGACATGGAAGAGTATAAAGGTATTGGGGTACTGGGAGTGGAAAATTGGGGGATATTGTTAAAAAGAGAATGGAAGTGGATAAAGGTATATGTGATGCATAGGGGAATGTGGGACTTTGGGAGATCATTGGCAGAATGGTGATCTTGGTGCTATCTGTGTGATATGTAATAGCATGGTACTGTTGGGTGTGCACATGGTGCACATGTGAAGGGATTATATCCATATATGTTCATACATATGCCTGTGTGCCTATAATTACAATGACAAAAAGAAGTACTTAATGGCAAACGTCCCTTCTGGCTTAGATGGCCTTGCTCTAAAACCATATATGTGCAGTATGCACAACTGCCATTCACCACTGGAAAAGTTCAAAAGTTCAAAGATGCTGGGTATGACTTTGTAGAAACACCACACCCTCCTATTTAAAATAAACTGAGTCAACTTTCCTTACAAATTTATGGAGTCATCTTGAAGTGTTAAAGGTCAGAAAACTGGAATTGTGTGCATTTTTTTCACAGCATCTTTGGAACTTAGAGACAAATTAGTGAGAAGATATTCTTTAGTATGTCATCATATTTCTTCTTTGAAACTGCAAAAGGCAAGTGGCAAGGGTCATTGCTGTTGCTGTTGCTTCCTGAACAAAAAAGACGGGTCTTTTGCAGAAGTATGATCTCTGTTCTTTATCAGCCAGAATCCCACCCAGTCAAACCTGGGTGGGGGTGGAAAGGAGGAAAATGCACACAACTGTAACCAATCCCTTTCCAGGTCCCTGCATATAAGTTTCTCCTTGTTTTCCAGATTACCCTGCAGTACCTGCTCTGCTACAGTTTAGCAGATGGCAACGTGTCTGAAGGGATCCCATAAATGTGACAATGAGCATCACCATGCATGAAAAGATGTTTGCTCTGTTTGGTCCCACTGGGGCTGTTTCCTCATTTCATGATTGTTGTACATTTCTAGCTTGTTCTAAAGAATTAAATCATCCTTTAATCAAAGTCAAATTTCAGCCACAACCTTACTTTTGGCCTTGTCTTAAGGGTTCCCAAAACAGTTTCTCTGCAAAAATGTTATTTTCTCCCCTCTTTCAGTTTATTTGGCAGAAGTGAGATGTGTCTGGATTCTTTTCTTCTCATTTGGATGCGCATGGTCATTCACCCACACAAATAAAAAGTGTGAGAGCCATCAACGCGTTTGCATCTGATTTTGGAAGATCTAATCCTTGTGTTCTTACCTCTGAGTTGTTAAGATGGCATTTGTGAGTCCCTGAAAACCAGCCGTCACTCGAGCATTGGTCAATGTCCACTTTCTGGAGATTTATATCAACTTTCATCACACCCCTAAAATGAAACAGATAAAAAAAATCAACATGAGCCTTGACATTTTCTGTATTCTGCCCTGGAAATGAGATAAATGTAAAGAATGTCCTAAGCTTTCACACTTCCCACTTAGGTTTAACTCAGCTTTACTCAGTGAAGAAACATAGGAGGGCAAATCCAGCAAACACTCATTTTGTTCAGCTTGCAAAAGTAAGGACTTTGTACTTTCACAGTCTCCGGCCTCTTCATGCAGTACCTGGAACACAAACGGCGCTCAGTAAACAGCTGAAGATTTACTAAACCACACAGTATGGTTGTGGACAGAGCAGAAAACTTGACTCTAAAATAACACCTGTCCCAAAAATGCCTTTTTTAAAGTGAGTCGTAGTCGAAGTGCTAATCTCATTTCACTCTCCTGCGAAAAATTCGCATCTGTGGTGGGAGCTCAGAGAGGCTGGCGTAACCAGGAGAAGAAGCCTCTCTTTCCACTGATCTTCTATAAGTTACATAAATGCACACATGATAGATAGGTGGATATATACAACGTGATGTAAAATGTAGGACATAGGAGTTAGTATTAGTAACTAACATTAAGATAAAAAAAAACTGTGCTTGCTTTGACCAGCTATTAAGAGTTGTTGGCAAACTACTACCAAAAACACCAATGTTATAAATGTATTATTCAATAAATTCTTACATTATGGATAGACACAGGCATATCTATCTCTGTTTCTGACATAGTACACATGACATATAATAAATGATAGTTATAATAAATTCTTTGATCTGGTTTTGTGTTTTGTTTGTTTAGATTTCAACTTGACACAAGCCAGGGTCATCTGGGAAGAAGGACCCTCAACTGAGTAAACACTGACATCAGATTGACTCAGACTGAGCCGTTGGTAAGACTGTGGGAGCACTTTCTTGATTAAGGATTGACATGGGAGGGCCCAGCCCAAGGTGGTGTTACCATCTCTGAGCAGGTGGTCCTGGGCTGTCCAAGAAAGCAAGCTAAGAAACCATAGCAAGCAAGCCAGTAAGTAGTTTTCCTCCATGGTCTATGCTTCAGTTTCTGCCTGCAGGTTCTTGCCTTGACTTCCCTTAATGATGGACTTTGATTTAGGACATATAAGCAAAATTAACTCTTTCCTCCCCAAACTGTTTTTGTTTATGGTATTTACCACAGCAATAGAAGGCACACTACAACAGGGAACTACAAAGGAAGAAACGTTATGGTGGAGGGGAACAGGTCAAAGGGATAAGAGGAGACCAGGATAAAATTTATGACTGGAATAATGACAGTCCTTCACAGCCTCACCTTTCATCACCAGAATCATGAAGTTTCCCACTGTACTATCATTGGCTGCATTTTAGTATTCTCCCTTGAATGCCTCAGTATAAAGCATAAATTAACCAAAATAGTTACTTTTACTTGTGTCAAAATTTCTAGAAATGAGTTCAGGGTTTTTTTGTTTTTGTTTTTCCAGCTATTTGCAACACCACCAAGAGCTTAGCGGCAAGACAGGCCACAAGTATTGCTCGCTCAGCACGATGGTCACCAGTGGGAACTGCAGGAGGCTGCCATTGTTCTGCTGCTTTTCCTTGAAGAAAATTGGCTTCAGAAATAAGTAGCTTACTGGTTGAGAACGTTCTCCCTTAATTTCAAGTTCATATATAGAAACTAAAAGTCGCCACAGACTTTCAACCCAGCCACGAAGCACTTTGGGTTTGCTCAAAGCCACCAGAGGTAAATGAGCCGTGCGTTCACCAGATGGGAAATCGGTGCTGACTCATCTTCATTAGGACCTCCTCGGTGCCTGGAGACCCATTGAGCCCTGGGGAAGGTGCTGCATACTTCCGGAGAGGGAGGTGGAGTTTAGGGGGAACTCCGTCAGAGGGAAAAGCTCTCATACTGGGGAACAGTAGACATTGTGAAGGAATGCAGAGACGCAAATGAGTACGGCCAGCTCCAAACCCCAGCATGCCTGCACCCGGAGTCTCTGGGGCAATGTCTCTGGGGCGGAAGTTCTGTTCCTTCCTTTCACATCCCAGAAGCTCCACATGCTGCCAGGAAATGACTGTAGTTTAAATGCCTCAGTACTAGAAAATGGAGGAAAAAGCCTATTGGTGACCTCCAGAGATTGGAAAACAACGAATGCTATAAAACTATAACTTTTGTTATAAAGTAACTTTTGTTACGTCTAAAACCCTTGGTGCTCCATAGACCAATGTGTCTTCCCCTACTTGTTGTGGGCGGGGAGGGGCGGGACGGAAGGGAAGGACACACGACAAGCTCCAAATTCCTTTCATCCTTGACAGTCTAATAGTCTGTCACCCTGAATAGGTTCCCGGGCCAGAGTCATTGCCAAGTGCTGTAAATTGGCTTTCCACACTTTTCTCGCATTTTGACATTTCTGTCCCATTGCCACTAACAATTTTAATCACTAACTGCTTTCAGATCTTCATCTCCAACCCAAGTAACAGCTTTTTAATAATAGCTGTTTGGTTCTGTCTGGCCTTGTTCCAGGTAGAGGTCCCAGTGTGATGTCTATGGAGTTCAGAGCTGTCCTTCCAATGTAAAGACTAAATGGCTGATACACATTCTTAACAGTTTGACCTTTGTCCTGACAAATGTATTATAACTTTTGGTGGATGCATACCACAGACACAAAGAATATTACCAGAGACCAATGAGGTCCCCCAAGTGGCTATAGCAATAACTTAGTGTTTGAATTTGTTTTCCTATTGCTGTGATAAACAGAATGACCGAAAAGCAAGTTGGGGGAAGGAAGGGTTCTATCATCTTGTACTTTACCGTCCATTATCAAGGGAAGCCAAGGCAAGAACCTGGAGACAGAAACTGAAGCAGAGGCAACAGAGGAACACTGCTTAATGATTTGCCATCTATGACTTGCTCAGCCTGCTGTCCTCTATAACTCAGGACCACCAGCCCAGAGGTAGCACCTGTGCAATAAGTTGAGCTTTCCAACATCAATCATCAATCAAGAAAGTGTCCTACAGACTTGCCTAAAGGCCAGTCTGGTGGAGGCAATTGCTCAGTTGAGGTTCCCTCTGCCCAGATGACCCTAGTTTGGGTCAAGTTGACCAAAACTCACCATCACTGTTAGTTTCTGCTGCATCCTGCCTCTGCTGCCAAAGCAGCTACATCCCCACCTGTCACCAGATGCCTTTCCATCCGCAGCTATGCCACATGTACCCCCCCTTTAAAAGTGCCCGCCAGCGCACACCTCACTCTCTCATCTCTGGTCTCTCTCCGTGTCTGCCTACCTCCCTCATGTGACCACTCCCTCATGGCCTTTCACTCTTTCACCTTCTCCTCCCCCACTTCCCCTCCATATTCCTTCTCCCCCAATAAACCTCTGGCCCCAACTCTGTTGCTTAGTGGCACACCTTGGCAGGGCCCGCTAAAAGGTATCCACTTCATCTTTCTCTTTTTTAATCTTTACCGTCACACTTAGCTCTGTCCAGCACACCTGAAGACTGCCTTAGCACGCAGCCTGAGTTGTCCTTCACCGCCTCGTAGCCACTTTCCAGAAATGCCCACGGCCTAGTGAATGGGGGTATGTTATAGCATAAAGACTCTTGAGAGTAAACTGTCTTTATTTCAGAAATTTTGCAAAAACAGTTGGTCAGTAAGCTCACTGTTGGTATCTACAAGGACCTCAGAAGGTGCCATGCAAGCAGGGGCCATCAAACTGAAGTATCATGCAGTAAAGGTGATACAACCCCAAAAACATGTAAATACGATCCTGACCCTTCCCTATTCATCACCAATATTTTCATTTTCATAGACTGAAAACCATAGAGTATAAAATTTCTTGGCACAGCATTCCAGTTGGGCCTCTCCCACTTCTGACCTCTAATCCCTCATGCATGCATTTTGTTTTGTTTTGTTTTGTTGTTGTGTTGTGTTTTAGACAACTCAGAATGACATATGGGGCCCAAGAAAATTCTCACTGTCTCACAAAACCTTGCCTTTATAAGTCTGGCATTAAATCCCAGGCTTCATGCATGCCAGGCACTCTACAACTGAACTATGTCCCAATCTGTCTGGCATTATATCTTTCTTAGGCATTTTCTCCTAACTTCTCAGTCAATGCAAACACCCAATTAACTTTGGAAAAAGTTCCATTGTTAAGGAGAAGCAAAAAGTAGCTAAAGTAACAGTGGGCAAAGGAAAACTGAAGGACTGAGGTTTAAGCAAAACCAGACTCTCAGGAACATCTGTGGATGAGAGAATGAAAAAATAACTGGAGACCAAAGGAAAACTTCCAGAGTCTGCTGGGTTTCTCAGCACTCTTACCTTGAACTAAACTCTCTACTCCATTACTGTGGGAGAAAATGACATGATAGTCCATGGAATCAGCATTAATAAAAAATGACTGAAAATGTGTGCTAACACTATAAAAGGAAAAAGGTAAATAACCAACCCAGCTACAAACCTAGAATAGTGACCTGTCTGCTGGTGCAAACGGGGCAAAAACAAGTTGTGGGAGTAACTGAGCATTATCTGATTGGATTTAGGGCCCACTCCATCAAGGGAAACCCATGCTTAACACTGCTCAGATGGCCAAGAACCTGGGACTAGATAGTCCATGGACCTAGGGAAAAACTAAATTCAAATGTTCTGCTCAAGCAATTTGGCAAAATAATGACTCCTAATGACATTCTGCTATACCCTTAGATGACTGTCTTGCTCAGCCATCGTCAGAGAGGTTTATACCTGCAATAGATGGAAACAAATATAGAAACCCACACTGGATAATGTGTAGAGAGACCTTGGAACACCCAATCCTAAGTGAAACATCTCCATCGAAAATTTCTCCTTTAACATCTCTCTAAGGACTCAGATCTTTGTAGAAGGGGATCAGAAAGACTAAGAGCCAGGAGGGATGGGAGGGAAACAACGCTTTCCAGTCCCAAGACATGCACATATGAGTTCATGCACATATGAGTTCCAGTCCCAAGACATGCACATATGAGTTCATGCACATATGAACTCACAGAGACTACGGCAGCATGCCAGGGTCTCCATAGGTCCAAGTCAGATAGAGTCCCAGCACAGGTCCAATCAGAAGGAGGAGTGGGCATGATCTCCATCCTAACCCATCCCTAACCAAAAAGCTATCTCCAATTGACAATCACCTGCAAAGGAAAAATCAGCTTTCTCTGACGGAGTCTTCTGGGTGTATGAATCACTTTCAAGGGTAGACCCATGCACAGCAATAGACAACCAACTTAGAATGGACTTTCTCTCTCTCTCTCTCTCTCTCACACACACACACACACACAATGCTTTGTCTAGGCATTTTTCACTTTACTGGCCTTTTCTTATATATTATGGTTTCTGATTCGGGGTTTTATGTGTTTTCTTTGTGTGTGTGCTTCTTGTACTTTTTCTTTGTTTCGTATATTTTTCTCTGTTCTGTTCTACTCTGGTTTGTTTTGTTGGTGGTGTTGTTTTGTTGTTTTCTAAATTGAGAGAGAAAGAGGGAAACCATGATCAGAATATATTGTATGAAAAAATCTATTTTCAGTAATAAAAAAAGTCACACACTGTTAAAAAAATTAAGTGTTCTGGAATAAAGAATTAATGAAAACAGAGGCTGGTAGACCAGTGATCAGTTGCGTCTGCTCATCCCCTTCCAGATGCAATAGTTAGCCAGAACAGACCCTGAGTCTGCGGACAACTGCCAATAATAAAACATGTAGCACTACCTTTGGACCCCAAAATGGTCACAGTAATAGTTAAAACTGGAATCTGTTTGTTGGAAAACAATGAGGAGCTGGGTGGTGGTGGTTCATGCCTTTAATCCCAGCACTTGGGAGGAAAAACAGGTGAAGCTCTGAGTTTGAGGCCAGCCTGATCTACAGAGTGGGTTCCAGGAAAGCCAGGTTTACACAGAGAAACATGTCTGAAAACAAAACAAATCAAAAAGACGAGGAAAGTACTAAAAGGACATTTGTCACACAATAGGTAGGAAGTGTGACAACACTGACCTAGTAATGACCTGTGAAAATAAGAACTTATGGATCTGGCTGACCAATACTCCAGGCAAAAGTGGAAGAATTGTCTGATTCCTTGAAAATGCCAGAGAGCTAGTTTTTGCTCCTTTTTATCTCATACGTAACAAAATTCGTCAACTTAACAAGTTTTAAAAATCCAATTAAGGTGTGTTAAGCGTTTCCACACTGCTGTGTTGCACAGCCGACTTGCAGGTGTATGAAGCATTTCCACACTGCTGTGCTGCACGGTCGACCTGCAGGTGTGTGAAGTGTTTCCACTGCTGTGCTGCACGGCCCACCTGCAGGTGTGTGAACTGTTTCCACACTGCTGTCTTACACAGCCGACCTGTGGGCTCTTCCTTTTGCAGACTTAGGACTACACCGCAATTCACCACGCCTCTTCCCGCCCAGCTCCAAGAGCAGAACCATATCTCTAATTTTTGTCTCTTTCCTCGTGTTTCAAATGGCATCTGTTTTTATTGGCTGCCCATGCCACTTAGTGCAATGCTCCAATTCATCCTTTCTTTAAAGTTGAGAGCTATTCCTCATTTTATTTATTCATCTACAAGTGAGCACTAGGCATGTGAATAATTCTATTATAGAGTAGTTTCATTTTTTAGTAACACTTAAGAGAAATATTAAAAGCCCAGTCTACAGTGTTTGAAAATAAAATGGTTTCTCATTCTTAGTGTCTCCTAGCAAAAGATTTTCAGAATATACATTAGGGTCAGAGCAAAGACCCACCACAGAATAGAGCTATGAAATCCTTTAAGGCCTAAAAATAGATCTAAGACAATGCCTTGTGAACATGTTAATTCAAAGATCTTCCAGTGGTAAACTGTGTGCTTCTGGACATCTAGTAAACAAAAGGAATTCCAATATTCTTAAAGTTTATTTCACAGCACCAATGGGGCCCAGGATTATTTCTTTATGTTTGTTCTTGTTATCGAGATGTTTTTTTATCCACTTTTTGACTCTAAATATTCTGTAGCCCAAACTGGTCTCAAACTCCCTATGAAGCTGAGTATGACCTTGAACTTCTGATTATTTTGCCTGTACCTTTAAATGTTGAGATTAGCAGGATGATCAGTACATCCAATTTTGTGAGATGCTGAGGGCCAAACCCAGGACTTTATATATAGTAGGCAAACACTCTACCCACTGAGCTATAGTCTCAGCCCTAAGGGCCAAGGTTTCTAAAGCAAAACAAAAATGCTTATGTCAAAGAAATACATGAGTGTGGTATCTTTCTGGTAGAATGCAATTCAGTAAGATTCACAGAATACCTACAGGAGGCCTCAGCAAAGAAATTTCTCTTTGCCACAAAGACCATCACAGAAAACCACAACTGATTAAAATACAACAGAAAAGAAACTGTATGATGACTAGTCAAAACTGGTATATCTAAACACAATTCCAGCACCTAGGGCTCAGGGATCACTGAGGAAGCCAGGGTGGGAAGATTGTAGGAGCCAGAAGAACAGGAAGTTTGCTGTGAAATTGTATCTTCTAGATATGTCATCGACTATGCCCATGAGGTCTCATTAGCATGGCAGCTGAAACAAAGCCTGAAGAGCGACACTGATGGACACGCTAACAAAGAGGGTTAAATCTCAGAGGACCTCAGCCCTAGATGGGGAATTACCAGCAAAGGGAATGCTGAGAGCGGGAGAAATGGTCCTCCTGTTGGTTAACCAATAACAAAAGGATAATCCTGAGACCACATACATGTAGATAACACTGTACAGACTGAACAGGTTATATTTATGCATTTAAGAATATATTTGATACATTTATATATTCATATTATACAATTTAAAAAGAGGCTATAAATTTGAGAAAGAGCAAGGGAATGCATAACATTTGTTGGGGAAGAAATAAAAGGGGAAATGATGTGATTTTAAATTTAAAAAATACAGTAACTTAGAAAAATAGAAAAAAAACTATTATCAGTTTTAAAAAGAATATCCACAGCTGACAGTTTTCAACATAAACAGGGGCATCAGCATCTTGATTGACAAGGAGGCACATAACACTTTAAAGTATAGCTCCCTGGTTTTTAAGGTCAACAAGGAGACTGAGACAGCCACACAGATCCTCACTTCCTAAGGGAGGAAGGATAATTCAGAGGATGAAAACAAGAGCCCATGGGGAAAAGCTAAAACCTTTGATGAAGCGTTCTGAGAGAGAAAAACTGGATCCTAAGGATGATCTGGCGACATGTGCTCAAGTGGATTTCAAAATTACCGCAGACCAGGGGCTACTGTTCACATCCCGTTTCATGTGGCTGCTGGCCCGGAGGACCTGTCCTACTTATCCCAGCCCTTCTACCTCAATGGTGTTGGTAGACAACTGGGGAGGAGACGCAAATTTCCTTATGGATCTCTAGGCTAAGTTTCAAGGAACCACACACATGGACCCTCACCCTCACCTGGACCTAAGAGCCTGCAGAGGAGCGATGTCTTCCTGAGAAGGATTAAGAATATTTTTCATTAAGGAGATTATCTACCAGCAGAAAGTGTCAGCGCATGCTCAATGTCTCAACATTTAGGGGGCTGACGCAGAAGGATCTTGAGTTCCAGACCAACCAGGACTATGCAGTGAATCCCTGTCTAAAATTTTGTAAGTAAATAAATGACTGAAGCTAAATAATGGTGATACTAGATTGTAACACAAAAGGATAAATATTTGCAAGTCCATACTCCCAAATACAAGAAAAAATAAAGAAAACTTTCTTACAGAAGAATTTCAGTTGAAAAATATGCAAAGAATTAGGGAAATAGAAAACTCACCATTAGAACATAATATTAAGGGTGAGAAAATAGCTAAGTGGTACAGTGTGGTTGCTTAGAATGCACACCTGGGTAAAATGCCCAGGAAAGAAAAGAACAACATAGCAATAATTATTGCAACTAAGACCTGCAGAACATTAGTGGAAAAAAATCTTCAAAGAAAAACAGTATATTTGAATAACCTCAAAATATCTTGCCTAAGACACTCATTACTGTGGTGGATTTAACATAATATCTAGAACTCTTTGGTACACATTCAGTCTTCCAGGAAGAGGAAAGAACTTCGTCTCGCTTTAACGTAGTTCTAATGTACTATATACATCATTACAGTATATTTGAGAGACAAGGAAAAGCTGAGACACTAATGCTGGGGGCTATTTCACTAGACAGCGAGGTGCTACATTTGTCTATGCTGCTTTGGGTGACTCTGTAAACATGGGTTGCTGTTTCACCTTGCCTGCCTAAGGCACCTAATTGATCTAATAAAAAAACAGACCGGCCAAGAGGTAGGCAGTAGTGGGATAGGCAGGTCTGACAAACAAAGAGAAGAAGTAGGAGGAGCAAGCTAGGCTTGGGAAGAAGAGAGAACAAGGGAGGGAAAAAAAGAGACCCCCTTCCCCTGTGAGGCAGTCAGGCAACTGCCAGCCAGTTAGATGGAATAGAACATACAGAGGAAAGAAAGGTAAAGAGCCCTGGGGCAAAACATAGATGAAGAGAAACAGGTTCATTTAAGTTAAAGAAAAATGTTAGCTAGAAGTGAGCATAAGCTAAGATTGAGCATTCGTAGCTAATACTAAGTCTTCCTGTCTTTATTTGGAATTCGTTGGGAGCCCAAAAGAAAGCACTACACACTGAAGACAGAGGAACGCAGTAAACAAGAGCAGTGTGGTGCAGTCCTTCTAAGGCTGCTCTGCTAAGTGCCTTAGGTTGAGTAACTTTTTTTTCTTGCATTCATTTTTAAAACTTTTGTTTATTTTTCTTTTTGTACTTTATTTCAATTTTTTAGAAAAACTATCTTTTCTCATTTTACATGTCAAATCCAGTTCCCACTCACTCCCCTTCTCTTGCTCCCTCCACTTTTCCCCTCATTACGCCCTGAATTCCACACCTCATCCACTCCTCAGAGAGGGTAAGACTTCACATGGGGTGTCAACAAAGTCTAGCATATTGCTCTGAAGGAGCACCAAGACCCTCCCCACTATGTCTAGGCTGAGCAAGGTATCCCTCCAGAGAGAATGGGTTCCAAAAAGCCAGAAAAAGCAGTAGGTATAAATCCTGGTCTCACTGTCAGTGGTCCCACAGTCTGCCCCAGCCATACAACTGTCACCCACATTCAGAGGGCCTCGTTTGATCCTATGCTGGTTCCGTATCCATCAGGCCAGAGTTGGTGAGCTTCCCTTAGATCAGGTATATTCAGTGGGTATTCCCAACATGGTCTTGATCTCTTTGCTCATATTCTCACTCCTCCCTCTCAGCATCTCATGGAACCTTCTCGAAAATTGACCACATACTCAGTAACAAAG
>LOJH01003597.1:16178-38560 GCA_001685095.1 Ellobius talpinus | reverse complement strand
TCAGGACCTTTGGAAGAGCAGGCAATGCTCTTAATCACTGAGCCATCTCTCCAGTGTCTTTTTACACAGCCCTGGCTGACTTAGAACTCAATACGTGGAGCAGGCACATAGCTCCACCTGCCTTTGTCTTCTGCATGCTGAGATTAGTCATATACCAGCCTAAGTTTTAATGAATTTGAGGACATACTCAAGTGCCTAGCATAGCTGTTGAGCCAGACAAGTTTAATCAGCCTGTCTTGTATTTATTACCTGAGTGTATTTTGTGCCAGTAAACTTACAGGACTGGTGAATAAGTGAGTTCTTAGGGTCCTGTGATCATGGAGGGAGCTGAGTAGTCACTTCAACTTTTGAAGCACAGTGGGAGGAGACAGGAGTCTCATCTAATTCTTAGCATTAAGAATGGCTTTGAGGTCTCCAAACTAAAGAATGTGGGCCTGTGTTTGCATAATACTTTACTGTTGGATAGGAATCATTTCCTTAAGGGCTAGGGGAGGTGTTGAGGGTGGACTTGAAGCATAGCATGCACAAGGCCCTGGAATTCAGCCCCAGCTTTGAAAAGCAAAGGGAAAGGGAGAGAATGGAAAAGGAATGAAACTGGGTGTCGTGTATTTTGAACTGCAAAGCAAATTTAAGACTCAAAATTAATGGATTTACTGCCCATAAAACTTGGTTCCTAGGTGGAGGAAGCAGCTTCCCCTGAAGACAATGTATATTTTGCAACTACCAGTGATGATTCTGATATTGTTACACTTGAACCACCTAAACTGGAAGAAATGGGGAACCAGGAAGATATAATTCTAAAAGAAGCGCCCACCTCAGAAGACTTTAACATGGGTTCTTCCTCCAGTAGCCAGTACACCTTCTGCCAACCAGAACCAGGTATGAGCTTTTGCTGCAGCAAACCTCTGGCGTCTGAATTGATGGCCTCTTTCCTAGCTCCAACTCTCAACTTTTTAAATGATTTCTCTGAAACTTGCTACCGTGTCTCCCTGGCCTTCAGGGCTCAGATCAATGTTCTTTCTTTGATACATTACTGTGCATGTGTGGGGTGGGGTACTGGGGGTTGAACCCAGATATTGCACATGCTAGGTAAACTCACTCTGCCACATTCTGTTTATTAAAGTCTCAAGTCCTCAAAAGGTGCATTTGGTTTTTAATATTTGGTTGCTGGACTAATTGAATGATTGAGGTCTAGTATGGTCTAGCTCTGGGAGTCTGGCTGTTTTTAGCAGTGCAGGTTAGTCTCAGACTTGGCAGCAGTTGTTTTACAGGCATGTGCTACCATTTTCCCAGCTTCCAGTTCTTTTCTTTTCTTTTTTTTTTTTTGTTTTTTTTTTGTTTTGGGTTTTTGGTTTTTTTCAAGACAAGATTTCTCTGTGTAGTCCCAAGTGCCCTGGAACTCACTCTGTAGGCCAGGCTGGACTCAAACTTAGAGATCTTCCTGCCTTGAAAGGCATGCGCCACCATAACCTGACTACCTCACAATTCTTAACCTCAGTTTTCTGGATATGTAGTATCTTTCAATGTGACACAAAATACTTAGACATAAAGTTCCTGGAAAATCTTAAAAAAAGAAGCCTATAACTAACTCAGTTATTAATTAACCCACAGTAATAATTTAGAACTTTATTTTAAATGGTTCCTAATTTGATGAAAAACCAAGAATATACAGAATCTAGTTTGGATATACTCGTTAGATACTAGTTGGTTTAAGGTAATAACATGCCACATTGTGTTTCTTGACTAGTTGGTTTGTTCTAGGGCAGAGTCTCTCTCTTGAGCACACCCTGTCCTGGACCTTACTGTGTAGCCTTGGCTAGCCTTGAACTTGTGATGGTCTTGTGCCTCAGTTGGGACTGAGCTGGGATTATGGTACAAAACACCCCACCCACTGTCTCCACTTAACACACCTCGCCTAACACTGTACAGCTAACACTGTACTGCACGCCTCTAATCCCAGTGCTTGGGGGCAGAGAAATAGGTGGACCTCTGAGCTCAAGGCTAACCTGGTCTGCAGGATGAGTTCCAGGACAGGCTCCAGAGCTACAGAGAGAAACTTTGTCTTGGTGTTCAGAGCAGAGGAATCTTTTCTGAATATTCTAATCCATCCTTTGTTGAGCCTGAGATATAGATGGCTGACTATTTACAGGTTAGTACAGCTGACCTTAGGATTCAGCAGGTACCTAGGGGTCAAGGGTTCTGAGAAGCCTTCCCACCCTCAGGGTGCTCAGGTTCCTCAGGGGCTCAGCAGGGCAGCACTTGGTATGTGTATTAGTTAACAGAAATATTAAGGGTTTTTTGTTCTTTGAGACAGGGTCTCACAGTATATTCCTGACTGGCCTGAAATTTTCTGTAGACCAGGTTAGCCTCAAACTCATAGAGAATGGCTTGTCTCTGTCCCTTGAGTGCTGGGATCAAATGTGTGTGCCACCATGCCCAGTTTAAGCATTTTTCAAAAAAACCTATTGGAAACTTTCCCATCAAAATTGCTTGTATAAAGAAAATGTTTAAAAATAATGATAAATTTTGGGCTACGCTGAAAATGCTGTACAACCAGGCACCACTGGATGATTTAATTTCCTGTTACTTTGTTCTTTTCTTTTCCATTCTTTTTTCCTTACACCTTTTCAGGTTCCTGTTTTTGTATGATTCTAATAGGTGTGCAGCTTCCGTTTAAGAAAACCATTGCCTTCCATTGACCAGCCTTTTTCCTCAGAAGGCAAAGGCTGTAGAGAAGTTTGTGTGTGTTTCTAAAGAGACAGTAATTGGATTTTAATATCACACAGATAGCAGTGTTAACTGATAAAAGTTGTATTTTCCTTTATTGTTTATAATAAAGCTCTATACATTTTTTTCCTGTTTATTCACAAAAGAAAGGTGGTGGGAGAAGCTGTGGAAGATTCCTGAGTGCATAAAGGGATGGGATGATCAGCTGAAACTCCGAGTTCCTAGCCAGCTCGCTCTCCAAGGTGGCGTGACTGCTGGGCAGCTTCTCAGCTGGCCTAGTCACATTTACTGTTGAAATGCTGAGTGCTTGGAGAGTTAATACCAGAGATCCCATAGACAGGCTGGCTGAGCTTACTGCATGCCTCTGCATTGCTTGCTGCTTGGATTGTGGGCCAAATTATGCTGTACAGGAAGTTTAGAAATTCACATATTTCCACTATTACATGTATGAATTAAAGATGGAAATATTAGGTAGTTAATGACTATTAATATAGGGTGGGCTGTTCATCTATATGAAGGCAATATATATTATATATGTATTAATAGATGAAGGCTTGGAGATGTTTTTTAAGACATTTGGAGAAAGGTTTGCTTTTATACTTCCTGTGATTCCGTCAGAAAGTAACTGCAGTACCCCAGCCATGATCTGAATGAATGCCTTTTTATTATGCAATGCTTTTTTTTAGTCTTCCTCTCTCTTTTTATCTAAGAAATGTACCTCACAGCTAAGGCAACGGCATCTTGAAAAAACTAGTGATCAAGAATAATCAGACCTGTGCTGGGCATGAGGGTCACGACACTGATCCTCTCAGTGCCCCCCATGTCACTGATGTGTTCATTCAGGAGTGATCCTGTCTCTTAGTTGTCATGTGAACAGGAACCAAATTCTCCACACTCGATCTTTAGAAAGCATTACCTGATACAGACCCCAGCTTTCCTGTGGCATGAATAGCCTATTTTCTGAAAGACTGACATTTTTGGTGCATGAGTGTGTGCTGTTTTGGAGCTCGGTTTTAAATTCAAGTTCGCGTTTTATCCTTACTTCTAACTGGCATATAGAGATTACTACCAATTCTATTAATAATTTGTTGAAATATGGAATGGAGTTGTTAAGTGACATGCAAAAAGCTGCAAGTAATTTTTTCAGGGCAGTGTTCCTGGAGTGGAGTTTTTGTGCGGATTTTCTTTCCTCGATTTGTTCTTAGCATCAGGGATAGCTGTTGTGTTGCTTCCTCATGCTGACATATTTACTTAAGGGTACAACCAGCAACCTTCTGGTAAGAGTGGAAGTCGAAGGGAAGGGCTTGCCTGACTTTGGGAACCTGTGTCAAACTGTGGTGCTTTGGACCTGCATGGTGGGGTAGGGACCTGGAAGACCTATTGATTATACAAGACTGGGACATATATACTTCCTGTCCCTTCACGTAGCTGTGAAATGGAATGAAAAGACTTTAACTTAACTAAAACAGAAATTTGCTTGTGTCTGTAAGCCTGAACTAGACTACAAGAATGATTAACGGTTCTATGTTCTAGATCATAAGGGGAAAGGGCAGAGCTTTGAGAAGAGCTGGAGAAGCCTGTCAGGCACAGGGTGTTAACAGTTGATGAACTACAGTTAATCTGTGTTTGGTTTGCTGTTGGTAAATGAACAGGGTGTTCTTGTTTGTGTTTCTTTTTTGGCTTTTTCACGTTAAAGGGCATGCAAGGCTAGCATTGATCATTATAAATCATAATTTACTGGGAAGCCTTTTTTGAGAATGTTTACCTAAATGTCAACATTTTTCTTTTTAAAATAGTCTTTTCATCTCAGCCTAGTGATGAGGAATCGAGTAGCGATGATACCGGTCACGAGCCCAGCCCTGCCCTGAGACGCCGCCGCAACAGGAAAAAGACCATTTCTATCTCAGAGTCTGAAGAGCCGCCACTTGTTGAACCAGGAGATGAAGCCTCCAAGGAGCCGAATAAACGCCACTTTAGTGGTGGTCTCAACAAGTGTGTGATTCTGGCCTTGGTGATTGCTGTCAGCATGGGATTTGGACATTTCTATGGTAAGTGCTTAGACACACCTTGTGCAGACGCCACCTACGTTATAGCAGCAAGACAAGATGGCACACAGAAAGGTCAGTGTTGGTTATTATGGCCTATATGTAGCTACTTTACTCAGGAAGCAGAGAGGATTGCTTAAGCAGTTTGACATTAGCCTAGGCAACATAGCCAGACCCTGTCCCAAAACAAGACATTAACAGGTTTCTTTTTTGAGACAAGATCAGGCTGGTCTTCCAGCATCAGAGTCTCAGGTATGAGAAAAGACTATTAACATATTTGTGGCTTTCTTGTTTTTTGTTTTTTAAGTAAGAAGATTGGAAGATTAAATATCTGAAGCTGGGTAGTTGGGGCTTGAGTGGTTAAGAGCATGGCTAGTTACTATTCTTCCAGAGCACGCTAGTACAGTCTCCAACACCCTACCCACATGGTAGCTGTTTCATAAACATGTATTTCCAATTACAAGGGATCTGTTGCCCTCTTCTGACCTTTTAGGGCACTGTGTGCACACACTGCACAGATATATATGCAGGCAAAACACTCATAATTAACCTGAAGACACTGAGTGTGGTGTTGCATGCCTTTAATCCCATAGGCAGGCAGAGGATTTTGATTTTGAGGCTAGCCCGATTGACACATTCCAGCTACTTAGACCCTGTTTAAAGTAAAATAGAAATCTGAAGTTAAATGTGATAGGTATGTATGGTAATCACGTAGAAAACCTTTACATGAGACGCTCAGCTTAAGACCCTGGGTTCACCTGGTGGTGGTGCATTCCTTTGCACTGGCAGAGGCAGGCAGATCTCTGTGAGTTCAAGGCCAGCCTGGTCTACAGAGCAAGTTCCAGGATGGCTGAGAAACCCTGGGGGGGGGGAAGAAATTTGAACTGCTTACCTTGGGGCAGATGGTTAGAATTTGTTGCATGATATTTAAATTCCAGCAAAATAGTCACAGTGTGGTAGGCAGGGTGTGGTTCATATCTATAACACCAGCCCTTGAGGCGGAAAGTTCAAGGACAGCCTTGAATAGTAGTAGTACCTTGTCAGTAATTAGTCTCATCATCTCTACTTGGAGGTGGTGCCTTCTGTTAGCGTAGTTAGAAATCTTCATATAGCTGGTCTATAATAAGCTCTTTTGTTAGATAAATGTTTTGTTAGGTTATGCCTATGACTATCTTTTTCCAGATTCTCAGGCATGAACTACAGTTTTGTTAGTATGATCATTCTGAACAATCATACAGATGGTGGGTAGGTGCGAGTCCTGTCCTGGCAAACTGTACAGCATAGCCCCTCCACAGTAAAACCTAGATGTGCCTTGAGGTTGGATACAGGAGTCGTTTTGTGACATCGCTTGCTGCCTTTCTGATTCTTCCTTTTTTTCTTCTTCCTTTTTTTTGGTTTTTCAAGGCAGGGTTTCTTTGGAATAGTCCTGGCTATCCTGGAACTCACTTTGCAGACCAGGCTGGCTTTGAACTCACTGAAATCCACTTGCCTCTGCCTCCCAAGTGCTGGGATTGAGGGCGTGCCCCACCACCTCCCAGCATACTTTCCTCTTTCTATGACTTTGAGACCAGCCTGGTCTACAGAGGGAATTCCAGGACAGTCAAGGCTACATGGAGAAACCCTGTCTTGAAAAACTAAAAGGAAAAAAAAAGAGCATCTCACTGATGAATCTTTTAAGTTCTGTAATTTTGGGGGAAGTTTTAACCACTTACTACTGTGTATGTCTGAGTGTGTATGTTCAGATACATGTGCTACGGCATATGTCAGAAGAGATCTCTGGAGTTCCTTTATGGGGATTCAAAGAATTAAACTCAGGTCTCCAGGTTCACACTGCAACCACCTTTTCCCGACATCTTGCCAGCACAAGGCCTGTCTTTGAACAGTTTGAGAACTAAAGTGTTCCCATTCTGTTCTTTTGGACTTTGCAGGCTAGTTCGGTTTATTCTCTTTATTTTTTGTGGTTTTGGTGCAGGGTATCACTATGTAACCTGGGCTGAGCTTGTGGTCTCAGCTCCGGGTGCAGGGATTACAGACCTGTGCTGCCAGATTTGCCTAGAGGAGCACAGTGTACTTTAGAAATAAATTTCTCAGATCTTGTCAGGTTCACACCTTTTGAGCTGGTCTCAGACTCACAGAGCTCCTTTTGCCTCTACCACCCACGTGCTGGACTAAAGTTTATTCCGCCAGGCTCGGCAGCTTGACAGATCTTAGCTTGCCTGTGTAGGCTACTTTTAGATTTACTAATTTTCCTGGTCTACATAACCTACATTGTTTCTCTGTCTTAATAGTTCTTTCCAACAATATGTTTTTTTCATGATTGTGGTTAAAGTATTCAATAGAGAATGTGATATTGGAATAAAATGATGGGGCAGTCCATATTTGGTAAAGTCAGAGCCACTGAATTATGCTTTCTGTGTTCAGCTGGAGGTGGTCTTTGGGCTCGTGGGAAGGCCTGCTTGTGTGGACTGCGAGTACTCACTCCTTAGATCCACACTAGTGAGACGTGTTCTGAAGCAGGCTTGTCTGTGTTGATGGCTGAAGCAAATGTGTCAATGTTTCTATGTGTGTTTTTGCCCCCTACAGGTAAACATGAAGGAAACAAGGGAAAAGGTCTAAAATCTTTTTCTTACTAAAAACCCAGTGTTGGATATTAACTTGTTAATACAGACTGCACTATACTCTCACAATTTGCATGACTTTGGAATATTTTTTAGAAAGTACAGTTGAGAACAGTCTTTCTAAAACCAGGAAATTTTGTTTCCTTGTTTGCTAGCATTAACAAAGTTAACACATTATCTCCCTTCCTGTACATTTTTTATCTTAGCCTTACACAGCATGAGAACCCTGGATGATGCAGTATGTGGAGCGAGTGTACACAGTACATCTGAGCCCTGACCCCAGCGCCTTTGAATGCCCTCACTTACAGGACAGGACTTGATCTGTGCTGGACAGTGAGCTCCACGCTGAGAGCACATTCTCCAGCATCTGTGTCCATAAGCAGCCACCTGGTATAAACAGTCCACTCAGAACACAGCCAACTGTGGCTCCATAGAAGTGTGGGGTTCCTGTCTGTACCAGAAGAGAGAGCAAAGGATAGTGACACTGTGCATTCTAGCTGTTTGACGAGATTCAGATTCTAAAAGTGCGTCTGAATTTTTAGAAAAAGATAAAAATCTACATGAATGCTAACACCAAAATACATGTTTGAAGTACTTACCTGTCCTTGCTATTCTCATCTTCTACATTCAGAAGATGGAGGTATTGACAGGCTCTCCAGCTCTGCTGAGGATGTAACTGTAACTAGATGGGAAGCTATACAGCACAAACAGTCCTTAAATTCCACAGCTATGCGAACTTACTGAGTCATCCTTGAATGGGCGTTTAGTAAGCGTATGACAGGCAGGAAGGAAAGTGGCCATTCTGGCAGCTGAAACTAATAACCCCTTTTGGAACAGTAACAAAGACTGCCTAGATTATAGGGGAAAAAGGTGTTTTTAAAGTGAACAATATAGGATGGATGTTAACTGTGTGGGAAAGTTTGGTTTATTGAGCAACTGAAAACAGTTAAAAAAAAAAAGTGGGCTGGAGAGATGGCTCAGAGGTTAAGAGCACTGCCTGCTCTTTCAGAGGTCCTGAGTTCAATTCCCAGCAACACATGGCAGCTCAGACCCACCTATAATGAGATCTGGTGCCCCTTTCTGTATGTATACAGGCATACATGCAGGCAGAATACTGTATACATATTAAATAAATATTAAAAAAAACCAAACCAAAACAATAACAAAATGCAGGAAAGAAAAGTAAAGTAAAAATACAAGAAGTTAGAGGTCAGTGGAACTGCCTAGAGCTCAGTAATCCCATATACTGGTGCTGAAGGCCTTGTTGTTAGACTGGAGGGGGCTTGAGGTGGTTAGTGCAGTCAGGTTTCCAACCTGGATTTATGCATTGGTAGTCTGTCAAAGTTAGGAGGTGTGCTGGCTGCTTCCCATTGAAGTAGAGGGTTTCCAAGGGGAAGAGCCCTGCTAGATAGTGAAGCAGCTAGATGTTGTGCTAGACCCTTTACCACTGAGTTGAATCCTCACTCCTGTACTGAGTGATGTTCAGAAATGGGTTCCAAGATCTGTAGAATGAATTAAAATGGATTGTTTGTTTAAACTTCTGTATGTAGTGGCATGTCCACTGTGTATGTTAGCTGCCAGATGTGCCTTTTGGTTTGGTGGTATATTTTCTTGTGTGTGACACATGTAGGAGGAACTTGCAAACAGTTTGTCTTGGTGGAAAAAAAAAAAGGCATTTTGAATTTAAGGTCAAATAAGAAGGAATTGTTCAGGAACTGCGTAGTAAACTGAGGGCTTTATGGATGGTAGCTAGAGGCTCTTCCACCAAGCTACATATAGCCCCTGTCCTATTGCCGAGTTAGCTTTGAGGGCCAGCAAGATGACTCTGTGAGTAAGGGTGCTTACTTCCAAGCCTGATACTTGAGTTTGGTCTCTGAGAGCCACATGGGGAAGGAGGGAGCCAACTCATACAGGAGGAGACTCAGTAGTTCAAGATCATCTTCAGCTAAATAGGGGGTTGAACTCCATTCTGGATGATTTAAGATCCTGACTCACCAGGCATTGGTGGTGCACACCCTTGATCCCAGCACTTGGGAGGCAGAGGCAGGCAGATCTCCATAAATTTTAGGCTAGCCTGGTCTACAGAGCTAGTTCTAGGACAGATTCCAGAGCTACAACAAGAAACCCTGTCTCAAAAAACAAACAAAAAAGACAAATTTGAGAATGGTAGGTGTTTGTAATTAGACTTCCTGTGCTATACTTCAGTATCCTATAGGCAAATTATTAAGATACATATACTTTTATTTTTATTTGACTCTTAATCTGTAGGAAAAGAAATCCACTGATGGCTTATTTCTGTTTAAATAGGTTTGAAACATTTTCACAGTTCCCAATGAAAAGCTGAATGCCTTCAGTATAGCAAGATGAGAACTTTTGTTGTTGTCATTGTTAGAGTGGCCGTGTTTTTCTTTGGAAGGGCAGTAAACTGCTTAAATGTTCTTGTGCATGCTGACTGAGTTAACAATAGATGTTCCTGTGCGTGCTGACTGGGTTAACATTAGATGTTCCTGTGCGTGCTGACTGGGTTAACATACATTATTAATATGCTTGGCCTGAGCTCTTGCACCCACTGCCATATGATGAGTGACAGCATGCGATGAGTGACACCATGGGTTTTTAAAGAAAACAATGCCCTTTCCCAGGTTAAGTAGTTAGTATAGATTGAATGCTTCATGCAGTTTTGAATAGTGGCTGTCATGCTATACCTGATGGTTTTTCATTTCAGGCACAATTCAGACTCAGAAGCGTCAGCAGTCAGTCAGGAAGATCCACACGGACGAGCTGATTGACGGGAAAGGTTACCTCTCACAATGCCAGCAGGAACCAGAGTCTTTCCTAGATTTCAAGGTGAGTAGTAATTAAACATTGAGAAATAACCAGTAGAAATAATTGTTTGAACTAGGTGTCGGGGGCGCACACACAATAACCCTATCCTAGCACTTGAGGACTGAGGCAGTACGAAATCAGGCCAAGTTCAAGACTAGCCTGGCCTATTTAGCAACACCTGCCTCAGAAAGCTGAAAAGGAAAAAAAGCAGAAGCCAGCAGTTAAGCGACTTAGATGAGGTTACAGTAAAGGTCAATCAATCAATAATTGGGACGAGTGAGTTGGCTCAGCAGTTACCTGCTCATTACCAGGCCTGACCGACTGAGTTCCATCCCCGGGCCTCACTGGTAGATGGAGAGTACAGACTCCCCACAGCCACAGGTTGTTCTCTGACCTACGACAGACTCTAAAACACAAATAAATGTAATAAAATTAAAAATAATGTTGATAAGTTCAGTATTTTTATACCTGTTATGTTGGTGTGTATCACTCTTGTGAGTGAAGCAGTCTATTTCAGGGAGACTAAGTACTTGGCAAGGCTAGCAGACCTAATTGGATTCCACTTAAGTATCTCACTTCAAAGATCTTTTAAAATGGACCTGTGTGTGTGCACACGAATGCTTGAGTGCTTTGCATGCATGGCACAAATCAGAAAACAACCGCAGGAGTCAGTTTTGTGATTTGGGTGCTAGGGAGTCCAGTTTAGGTCATCAGTCCAGCAGCAGGGACCAGCTGGTGCTGGCAGTTGCACCATCTCGCAAACTACAGTTTTAAGTCTTGCTTTTCTTTTCTGAGAGCAATGAGTTAGTGAAACAACTATTTCAATTAGTTGTTTTGCATGTAAAATTCTATTACTCCTTCCCCCCCCAAATTCAAGTTTACTTGGATTTGGGGAAGTAGTTAACTGTGTTACCAGGATTCAGACTATCCTCTGTGTACAGAGATGTTTTCACGAGACTCTGACTTATACACCGACATACTGTAGCATTTCCAGCCACCCCAGTGCTGGATTAAAGGCACGTACCACCGTACCATGCTGCCTTCTGAATATATTTTAATTCATATTTACTCACAGAAGGCAAATGCAGCTAACTTTATAATGTCTTAGTGTTGAGTGTGGTTTCCTGTGCCTTTAATCCCAGCACTGATCTCTGAGTTTGAGGCCAGCCTGGTCCACTTAGTGAGTTCCAGGACAGCCAGGGCTATGTTGAGAGACCCTGTCTCAAAATAAATGAATAAATAGAAAAATCTTAGTTCTTTATTCCTTAGGCATCTTTCAGGTCAGCTCCCGTAATAACATGATGGAGGGGTTTTCCTCACTTTTCCAGTTTATAAATGTGTGTAATCTGGTGGTGTGCCTGTATGAGTGTGTAATCTGGTGTGTCTGTATGAGTGTATAATCTGGTGATGTATGTGTGTGAGTGTATAATCTGGTGTTGTGCCTGTGTGAATGTGTGTAATCTGGTGTGTCTGCATGAGTGTGTGTAATCTGGTGGTGCACCTGTATGAGTGTGTAATCTAGTGTGTCTGCATGAGTGTGTGTAATCTGTTGTGTCTGCATGAGTGTGTATAATCTGGTGGTGTGCCTGTGTGAGTGTGTGTAATCTGGTGGTGTGCCTGTGTGTGTGTAATCTGGTGGTGTGTCTATGTGTGTGTAATCTGGTGGTGTGCCTGTGTGAGTGTGTGTAATCTGGTGGTGTGTCTGTATGAATGTGTGTGATCTGGTGTGTCTGTGCAGCACTGAGCATTGACTCTGGGGCCTTGAGTCTGCCCTTTAGTCTATTAGAGATGGATGGAGTTCTGCCTAGCTTGTCCTTATTTGAAGTCTCCCTTCTCATCATTGTTCATGTGGTACTTAGTTTTCATTTTTTTCAAGAACAAAAGCCTTCTTGAATATGTGACAAGTGGCATTTAGCATTTATTTCCCAATTTTTAATACTGTTTAACCACACCCAGGGGATTTATGTGCATGCTCATATACATACCTATATACATACACATGTGGGCAGTAAGGGTTATGGTTGTTACAAGATTAAGATTTAGATTAAATTATCAAGGACTTGACTTGACATTTCTCTTCTCTTTCAAAAAAACAAAACCCTTCTAGTCATTGAAAGAAAACCTTGAGAAGTGTTGGACCAGTACTGAGGGAGAGGTTACCTTTGAAACCCAGAAAAAGAATCTTGCTGCAGAAAACCAGTATTTACGAATATCTTTGGAGAAGAAGGAGAAAGCCCTGTCTTCACTGCAGGAAGAGTTACAGCAACTCAGGCAGCAGATTAGATTGTTGGAGGATAAAGGCACAAGTACCCAGTTAGTTAAGGAGAACCAGGTTCTTAAGGAGTGCTTAAAAGTGGAGAAACAGAAAACAAAGAGTTTCATTAATGAAAGGGAGACTCTGTTAGAGGAAGCAAAGATGCTGAAGAGGGACCTGGAGAGAGAACAGCTCACAGCTATGGCTCTGCGGGCAGAACTTGAACAGCTAGTCCCTCGCCAGGCACAGGAGCACGCAGATTGTCCTAGTGTGCAGACTGAAGAGAAGGAAGTCGTGTTGTTACAGCAGAGACTCACGGAGTTGGAGCAGAAGTTAACCTTCGAGCAGCAGCGCTCTGACTTGTGGGAAAGACTGTATGTTGAGGCTAAAGATCAGAATGGGAAGTCAGAGACCGAAGGAAGGAAGAGAGGAAGCAAAGGAAACCAGAGGGCTAAGAGCAAATCGAAGGAGACGTTCCTGGGGACAGTTAAGGAGACATTTGATGCTATGAAAAATTCTACCAAGGAGTTTGTGAGGCACCATAAAGAGAAAATCAAACAGGCCAAAGAAGCTGTGAAGGAAAATCTGAAGAAATTCTCAGATTCAGTCAAGTCCACTTTTCGACATTTCAAAGATACCACCAAGAACATCTTTGATGAGAAGGGCAATAAGAGATTTGGGGCCTCAAAAGAAGCAGGAACCGAAAAGCCAAGAACAGGTTATGGTTATTCTTCGTACTCACTGCACGAGGTATTGAACCAGAACCAGAATGGCAGAGGCCCTTCTGTACAGAGGGATGGAGGGAGAGAAAAGCCCAGTCACTCAGAAGAAATTAGAAAAAATGCAAATTCATACACGTACAAGGACAAGTTTGATTGCAAGGACACCCATTCCACCAGAAGGGGTTGTTTGGGTATGTTTGAATGTGCCGGACAAGAATCTGCTAGCCCTGTTAATGCAGCGAGTCCTATCAGGATGAATGACTTCAGAGAGCTGATTCAGTGGTACTTACTGAATGAACTGGGCACTTTTCACCACTGGAAAGAACTGGATCAGTTCATCAGTCCGTTTTTCCCGAATGGTGTCTTTAGACAAGACCAGAAGCTCTTTGCCCACTTTGTTGGTGCCGTGAAATGCTACCTTAAGGGAATAAAGGAGTATCACGTAGAGGATGACAGTTTGGAGAAGTTGGATGGATACATATATAAACACTTTGGGCACATTTTCGCCCTTCCATTCGGACCCAGGTCGGTTTACATAAAACCATGTTACTATAATAGCTTCTAAGAGTGGTATATTGCATAATGTGTTTTTTTTTTAGTAGCTGAGCTTCTTGGAAGGTTACTGTTTGTAAGAGGCAAGCTTTAGTATCACTGAAATTCAGAATAAATTGAAAAAGTTTTAAAACTTAAATATTGCAAACTGAAAAACCCATGTACTGTATAATCACATTGGCTTGAACAAATGATTGAATTATACCTTAAAAATTAGCTAAGGGTATATTAACTTATTTGAGCCAATTTGGTTTCTTTCAGTGTAGTATAATCTTTGATAGGAAGCTAGAACAAATTTTAATGTCAAGTTCAGGTCATGCGCAGCTGCCCCTCTGTAATCATTGTTGGTTTTATGTGACAGTAAGAGTACTCATTGACGGGTCACTATAGAAAAGGGTGATGGATGGTCAGGAACCACAATG
The DNA here is from genome assembly GCA_001685095.1 of Ellobius talpinus. NCBI lineage: Eukaryota > Metazoa > Chordata > Mammalia > Rodentia > Cricetidae > Ellobius > Ellobius talpinus. Next base: position 24,394 of record LOJH01003597.1, on the reverse strand, counting down.
CCCCATAATCATTCCTGTGTCCATTGTCCTTCAGCTTTTTATTCTGTAACTGCATATATATGGTGTTTACCTTTGAGATTCACATAGTTCCATCTTTATGAATAAATCAAGTGTGCCTATAAAATAATGAGACTGGTTTCTGATGTCTTTAGTTCCTGAAGCAGGTGTCTAGTGCTGTGACGAGCAAACCCCTGGCTCTTTAGGAATTAGGTGTGCACCTAGTGGCATCAAGGTGTAGTGACCTCAGGGCAGTCTGGAGATGGCCAGGAATGCTTCATGATTGAAGTGACCTTGGATCTAAACTTGTTTTCTGGAATGGAAGGTCATGTGCGAAGGTGTGGAGGAATGAAGACCTACTTCTTATGAAACAGGTGGGCTGGAGGGAATTAGGAAGGTCTGCGCTTTGTCCTGAAGTGTCTGTCTTGTGAGATGGAAAATTTCTGAAGGATTTTGTCATGGGGTGGGATTGTGCCTAGCCCTTTAGCTGACTGGCAGCAGCCAAGAGGATTGATTGGCAAGCTGTGAAACCAGCTGTGGAGTCTGCACATGAGACACTGATGAGGTGGGAGGGGACAAGATACATTTAAAACAACGCATAGTAAAACAGTTATATCTTATATAAAGGGAGTAGAAAGGAAGTGATACATCTGGAATATTACTCAGAGAATACCAGAAGAAGGTGCTAAGCAGAGGATCCAGAAGTGGATTGGTTTTGGAGGTGCCTTTTGACATTTATGTGGAGGGGCTCGGTTGGCAGTTAGTTACAAGCATTCATTGACTCACTCCAAAGTCAGTCCCCATTGGAAGGGCTGTGCAGGGACACTGACATCTGTGCCATTGTAGAGAAGGCCAAGCAAGAAAAGACTGCAGAGTGAGAGCACAGGCACCCAGAGACGGGAGTCAATGCTGAGCTGAGGACTGCAGGGAGTTGCCCTGGCTCTGTGTGAAGCAATGGTGGCAGAGTGCAGGGAAAGTCAGACAGCTTTGCTTTGCAAGATGTGCGTATAGATTTCAGCTGAGCGATAAAGCCAATGGACACGAGACATTTTTTTAAACTGGAATAACGGAACATCTCATTATTTTATTGTCACATTCCTGTTCCTCATTACTTATTTGGTTTCCTTTTCCAGCCGGTACAGTTGTATTTATGTCTATTTTTTTCCTTATTGTTGAAAAGTAGTGAATTCCCCCTTTCCTGGTATTATAATAGAATTATATTTTGTATTTTATCTTTTTGCAGTGCTCAGATAGTAGAGTAATGAAGAAAAGCATTAAGTTATTTTTACTTTTAGAAAACTGAACTCTAACATAGATAAAAAATGTGTTTACTACTTTCAGTCGACCTGATAAAAAGCAACGTATGGTAAATATTGAAAACTCCAGGCACCGAAAACAAGAGCAGAAGCACCTTCATCCACAGCCTTATAAAAGGGAAGGTAAATGGCATAAATACAGTCGCACTAATGGAAGACACACAGCAAACCTTGAGATAGAACCGGGGCACTTACCTTTTGATCATAAATACTGATTCATGGTTAAATTAGGAAATTTAGATGCTTTCTACTTTGTTTGGTGTTGAAATTAAGGTGAAATCCCCAAGATAACTGACTTTTCATTTCTAGAGACTGGTTTGATGGCTTTATATTATGCAAAAGCAAAGCTTACTAACTTGCATTTTCCTATAGCTTAGGTTTGTTAAAAACTTTTTTTCCTCTGGGAAAAAAAAAGTAGTTTTATTAAGGAAGCCAGGCATGAAATATTCTGTGCATGAAACAAGGCTTGGTTTGAGTAGCTGAGCTCAGCTCATACAGGGCAGGAAGTGCTGCCATCTTGGTGTGCAGTATGGCTTGAGGAATGAGCTGAGACAAGGACCCCCTCTAACGTGTTCTACTCTCACGCTTTTGTCTCTCTGTGGGATCAAGAGCCCATTGACTTGTGAAGAGCTTGCTGACTTGTTCTTGTGAACGCTCTTGCACACCTGAACACTGGAAGAACAATAAACTGCACCGTGAGGAAAACTAAAAGTCTCTGTCTAATCTGGCGTCATGCTAGTTATTGTTTTCTCAGAATGCCTTGGTAAGGTAGATGGTACAGCCACCCCCAAGCGGCTTCCTCTTCATTTCACGAATCACTTGAAGTTCCCCTTGGTTACGCCAGCGTCTCTGCAGCCGTCCTCACAGTTCATTCCCTCCTGTGGCGATGCTGCCGGGTAACCTTCGTTCATAGACATGTATGTGACTTCCAGTCCGACCCTCTGGCCAGTGCGTATGGAAGACAATAGCGGCCCTTTCATAGCTCCCCGAAGTGAGGAAGGCACGGATCTCCTACAAGGAAATAAAGAGACACGTTGGCCAAGTGCAGTTTCAAAGAAGTGTAGAGTTGCCAGCTATAATTTCTCCTTTGTGACTTTTTTCTTCATGATTCATTCAAGATTTCTACTTTTGGTAGCTAAACATATTTAGTGAGCTACAGAACTAGGGCTGATTTTCCTGGGAAAGACCAGTTATGGAACATGGGGTTGTAATCATTAAATTTTATCAACTTCACTGGATTAAGAAACCATTGGAGGNGGGGGGGGTAGGGGCAGAAGAGGTGGCTCAGGTCATGGTTGCTGACCTAGCATGAAGATCTGAGTTTGGACCCCTAGCACACACACAGAAAGCTGGGCATGGTAGCTGGGTGTAGTTGCACAGCATGTCTTTAGTACTACCTAGCACTTTGGAGGCAGAGGTAGGTGGGCTTCTGTGAGTTCCAGGCCAGCCAGGGCTACACAGTGAGACCCTGTCTTAAAAATAAACACAGGCATGGTGGCGCATACCTATAGTCCTAACACTGGGTCATTGGAGTGGGGGGCAGAGATAGGATTCTGGGGGGATGTTGACAAGCTATAGTAGTTATGCTCCAGGTTTAGTGAGAGACCAGACTCAGAAAATGAGGTGGAGATAGACCAGAGGAGGCATCAGCTTAAACCTCTGGCCTTTCCGCATGTGTATACAGGAACATGAATACACACTGAAGAGTCGACAGGGAGCAATGAAGCACATCTGGTGAGTTTGTGTGCCTTACAGAATTGAGGGAAGACCTGTCCTGATATGGATGGCACATTCCTGTGGGCTGTCGCCCAGTCCGCCTAAAGAAAAGGGGAGGACAAACTGAACCAGGACATCCCCCCTTTTTAGATGCTGCTTCATAGACCTGGCAGGCTCAGATTCCTCCACTGCACCACCCATGGGGCCGTGTCCCGAACCTGAGCCAGAATAAGTCCTTCCTCCTTAAGTTAGTGTTTTGTCAGGCATTTGCCATAGCCATTAGAAGAGTAGCTCACACAGAGGAGCAAAGGGATCAGTGAAGCAGATGGTTGCTAATCTGTTTAAAATGCCAAGTTGACTATTTCAAGTGGACGTACCTTCTCCAGAACACTGAAGGTGACCAAGTGAGTGGGGAGTGATGTATTGCTTCGAAACTCTTGTTGTAGCCAGCTTAAGGGATTTAGGTAGAACGTATCTGCTTCATCAAGATACTGGGATTTTCCAGTCAGGTCTGGAGGACACTGGAGAAACCGCATGGACAGTGGGCAGTGAACATGGCTGTGTAGAAAGGGCACAATAGTTAAGCACCCCAAGTTTCCATATTGTTTCAGGCTGACCTTGAACTTGCGGGACCTCAGGTAGAACTGCCTTCCTTACCTGTAGTAAGGAGTGGAGTGGCAAGGCATCATGATGAACACGGAGACTGAAGCTGGGTCGGGACCTCTGGGGCAGACTTGCTGAATGAGACTCATGACATCCAGAGTGCCTCTCTGGTGAACTAGGCCAGTATAGAGAGCCAGCAGCATATTTGACAAAAGCAGGAAACTCAGAGCTGCCTTCCGCCATGCCTTCAAGTGGGCTAGTGAGTATCCTGCATGGAGATGGGCAGAAGGAAGTGGAATGTGGTGGTCTTGCTTTTCTGTAATGAGTTCATTTGTATGTAATTTTCCATGCAGACAGTATAAGCCGTAGCAAATAATGAATCGGCTTCTCTGTGCACTCACCACCATTGTACTCTCAGGCAGGAGCTAGCCTTTTTCTGCTGAGTCAAAGTTGTGGTGTGGGTAATGGCTGTCCAGGCTTAACCTGGCAGACAAAGTCTGAGGGCATCTGATATCTAGGATTTACAGGGGGATTTCTGAAATTTGAATGATGCCAAGGACAGTTGGAAAGAAACAGTATCATGGCTAACCTGGACTAAGATGCATTACAGGAAGCAGCACTGTGTGTTCAGTCATACCCAGTTGGATCCCACCACCTAATAGGTCTTTTTAGTTCCGTGTAATATGGAGGTGTAAGTTCCCATAAACATCACTCTAAGAGCCTGCTTTGCTCCAGTTGCCTAGCCCTAGAAAAGATGCTTTTGGGTGTGGTCCTGGGTGTAGCTAAGTGCTAGGATATTTGCCTGGCTTCCATCTCATGCACAAGGTACCAAACCCCTTTGTGTAAGTTAGCTCTTTTTATGTGTATGGGTTTTGTGGGCTCAAACATAGGTACCAGGAAGTTTAGATTGCTTCAGGAAATAAAGCCGTGTTTTCACCTACCACCTGAGTACTAAATCCTACGAGAAAGATCTTGTAGTGGAACTGTGAACTCAGACACCAAAATTAACAAGAGAATATACAGTGTGTGAGGTAGCACAAAGCAATGATCCCAGCCAATGTGGAGGTCTAGGCAAGAGGGGTGCCAGTTCATAACTAGCCTGGGCAATTAAGCAAGATCTTCAAGTTGAAGCTGTTGCTTCAGGGACAAGGATTGGCCTGGAACTTTGGTTTCTTGTGCCTTTACTTCCCAAGTGCAAGGATTACAAGTGTTCTATTTTTTCCCTTAAGACAGGAACTTGCCATGCATGTAATGCAGGCCGGCCTTAACCAGCAATCCTCTGGCCCCGGCAGCCAGAGTGCAGACAGGTAGGTACCCTCTTCCCTGACTTGTTGGCTTTAGAACAGAGTCCGTCTTGAAGCAGTGCATGAGCAGTATGGATAGGCAGACCCGAACTCAGAACAAGTGTTCCGTCAGCGGGAAGCAAGGTCTCTGCGGCCAGCAGTAAACCACTTGACACCTCCTGCTTGTTGGCAGCACATCAGCACAAGTGCATCTCAGCATCTCCACCTTGGGCAACCAGGTTACTGATAAGAAACTAAGGCACAGTTCATGCTCTAAGGAACTCTATCCAGACCTAATCTTAAAGGACTGGAATGAGTTCTACTTAGGTAGGTATGTGCCATTAGACTGAAAAAAATCTTGCTGTTTTACTGCCTCTTGAATCTGCCCTGCTTTTGATTTGCTATGACCTAGACTGGTGGGAGGATTTGCAGATTTCAGACCCAGGCCTCCTCCCCTCCCACTCTTCCCTTGGGACCCACTGGGCAGTGACAGGACTCAGGAGCTCATGTGTTTGGCCTACAGCTAGCCTGGTCCCACACATCTAGGCCCAGTGCTTTGTCCAGTTGGTATGAGTGAGCACGGCTGAGATGTGACTTGTAAGAATAAATGGCATTAAAAGTCACTAATTACACAGCAGTGACTGACGGTGACATTTACAGGTTAAAACAGGTCACAAGAACAGAATAAGGCTTGGATTTGAAGTGTTTAGGAAAGACTTGATAATTCTAAGGGAAGCTGTGCATGGTGCAGCAAGCCTGGCATCCCATCACTGGATGACCAGGAAGGAGGTCAAGGCCAGCCTGGATGACACAGTGAGATTGCCAGCCAGACTCTGTCTCGTCCTCTACCCCTGGCAAAAAAAGTGGAGTGGCAGGTGGATCCTTGTTTTACCTTACGAAACACAGGAGGAAAGATATTTAGAAGCTAGGCAAGGTGGCTCACATCAATCACTTGGTAGGCTGAGGCAAGAGGATGACCCTTGTTCAAGGCCAGCTTAATAGTAAGGTCCAGGTCAGCCCTGCCTGCAAAATCAGACAGCAAACACCCACAGATCATCAGATTACAAAAAGAAACCACTACATTAACAGTTTCTAATAGGAAAGTTTTCATCTAGCCGAGTTGGAAATAAAGTGGCACTATCTTTAATGTTTTATACTCTTCTGAGACAGACAGGATCTTCCTATCAAAATCCCGGACTGCCCTTGACTTGTGGCTGATCCTCCTGCCTTTTCCTGTCCAGTGTGGGGATCTCAGCAATGCTGCCACACCTGGCTTCTCTTAACTATTTCTATCTTTTAGTGTATTCTGTATTAAACAAAACACTTACCACAGAACACCATGCAGAATGGTAAAACTGGATAGATAAACCTGAATTCTTTGTGGCCCAACATGCTATAATAAAGGATATTAAGGCAAAACATTAATTTTACACGATCCTGCGAAATCAATGTATTTAAAATGAAATAAACATCTATTTTTCTAGTATCTGAGATGGAATTTTTTAAGAAAGAACCATTTTTTCAATCATAATTCTCATTAGCCTCAAACTCTTGACACTTCCTGCTTTAGTTTGTGTTGTTGGCACTGCTGGCATTACACCATGCCTGGCTTCAGACTCAGAAATCATACTCCTTTTTAAATAGAATGTGATTATGATTAAACAATCATGTCAGTGAGATTATACTGTACAATTACACTTAGAAAAATTATATTACCAATTCAATTAAGCAATACTCAAATTTGAAATAAGGATACATTTAAAAATATTTTTAAATGTTTGTGTATGTGTGTTGGGGGTGGGGTGCTCACGCCATAGGGTGCATTCAGTGGTCAGAGAACCAAGGACTCCTACCATGTGGATCCTGGTGATGCAGTTTAGGACATCTGGCTTGATGGTAGGTGCCTCTCCCTGCTGAGCCCTCTCCCCGATATGTCTGATAGTGACGATTGTCACTGTCTGAACACCACACACTTACTGCTACTTCCATCTGTTATAACCTTACTGCTCTAGCCTAAGAAAGTAAAAACCTGCTTTGGAATAGTTCAGAATCTCTTAGGAACATTCACCTACGTGAACATGAAAGTCTTACCTGTACACCAGCAGTGTCCACAGCACAGTCAGCAGTAGTATGTGCAGCCTCCTTGGGGCCAGGAAGCAGCCGTGGACAAAGAAGGGTAAGTGGGTTCCCAGGACAACTGGAAACCCTTGACTGAAGTACCAGTGCCATGGATGAGAGCCATAAAATGTCCCCAAATTCTGCAGCACGTTGAATTTCAAGAAATTAAATTGGACTAACGTCCACTGGTATAAGTAAAAGAAAAAGAACATAGTGTCAGAAACTGATCTTGGACCTTTGAGTATTGGATAGAATCATGATATTAAATAATTTAAAAACCAGGCAGCAGCCTTTTATTAGTAATTCTAATTAATGACATGAAGTCTTGTTAATAACTTGTTTTTATTTTTATCTTTTTTCCCCAAGACAGGTTTCTCGGGGTAGCTCAGGCTATCCTGGAACTTGTTCTGTAGACCAGGTTTGTCTCAAACTCACAGCTAATAATAAATCTTCTAGGCTGCAAATCGGAGTTGTAACTCAGTGCCAAGTGTGCCTTTTGAGGCCGACTATAAAGCAGTGGGAGTCTACTGCCCATAGTTCGGGAGCCTGTTTTGCAAACCAAATGAAGGGCAGAGTATTTTGGTTGACAGGATTTCTGGATGACTAATGATTAAAATCATTAAACATTAAGATGCGTCTTATGGAAACCACAGCAGAGGACACCAAAGAATAAACCAGGAATGATTCAGTGTATTCTGTTATAACTATAAAGATTTGCCTCTGTTCCCAAATATTAATGGGTCTGTTTGTGTTCTGAGGTGGGGTCTCTTGTAGCCTAAGTTGGCCTCCATCTCCTTGTGCAGCCAGGGATAATATAATGTTGACCACCTGATCCTCCTGCCTTCTCGGTGTGAACCCACACCAGGTCAGTGTCATCACACCCAGATTGAAATACAAAAACATTACAAATCCAGCTTGAGGTTTCAGAGCAGTATATGGTTAAAAAATAGCCTTTAGTTTAATCTGTTTTTACTTACTTGGCCAAAAAAGATGCGATCAATTATCAGAGACAAACTGAAGGTTATAAGTCTGAAAAACAAAGTAGAATGGTTACTCACATTTGAACCTGCCGGATTCCAGTCCAATGCCTTTTACAAACACCACTTTAAAAATGCTTTATAAGGGCTGGGAGATGGCTCAGTGGTTAAGAGCACTGATTGTTCTTCCAGAGGTCCTGAGTTCA
>LOJH01003597.1:0-16144 GCA_001685095.1 Ellobius talpinus | reverse complement strand
TAATAAGATCTGGTGCCAACTTCTGGCCTGCAGGGACACATGCAGGCAGAACATGGTATACATAATAAATCTTTTAAAAAAATGCTTTACGGGCTGGGGAGATGGCTCAGAGGTTAAGAGCACTGGCTATTGTTCCAGAGGTCCTGAGTCCAATTCCCAGTAACCACATGGTGGCTTGCAACCATCCATAATGAGATCGGGTGCCCTCTTATGACATGCAGGCAGAATACTGTATACATAATAAATAAGTCTAAAAAATGCTTTACAAGTTCACCAACTGGGTTCATACATTTTGAAAGATCTTTCACTGATGAGAAGCAAACTTAAGAAAAAATCCACTATTTTATCTATTCTTGACTAACCAACCTGCCAACATAAAAATATGAATACTTATTATTTCAAAGCTCCCAGGGTTTAAACAAGTTCCAAATGTAACTGGCCACAAGTATATTACAAGAGATCAGCTTCCTAGCTCCCAGGGCTGCTCGCAGCTTCGCTATCCTTGTACTTCTGAGATTGGCTGTCTTCCTGTGTGTGCACTGAGAGTAGCTGTCTGTCAAACTGCTTTGGTTCTGTTTTAAGACAGTCTCCATTTTTAGTTATTTAGCTACAGACAGTGTCATAGTTCCCATCAGTTGTCAACTTGTCACACCTGAGAGAACCACAACTGGGGAGTTGTCGCCATCGGATTGTCCTTTGACATGTCTGTGTGGCGTTTTCTTAAATGTTAACTGATGTCATAGTGTGTACCCACTGTGAGTGGAGCCATCCTCCGGCCCATAGGCCTAGGCTTGTAAGAAAGGTAGCTGAGCAATGCACAAGAAACAAGCTGGTAGGTTTGTTTCCTCCGAGGTTTCCTTTCTTCAATTCCCCCTCAGGTTTCTGCCTTGGCTTCCCTAGGTGATGGACTATAATTGGTAAACTGTAATCAATCCTTTCCACCCCAAGTTGTTTTTGTTCCATGTTTATCACAGCAACAGAAAGCTAACAAGGAGACACAGCCATATAATTTTGTTTTGTTTTTTTGAGGCAAGATGGCTGTACTGGAACTCTGTAGACCAGGCTGGCCTCACACTCAGAGACCTACCTGCCTCTGCCACCTGAGTAGTGTGATTAAAAGGGGTGTGCCACCACTGCTTGGCAGAGTTTTGTTTTTGTGAGTGGTGCTGGTAGCCTCAAACTTCTACCTCAGCCTCCTGAGTGACATTGCCTCACTTCCACCTTGTGATTTCTTCTTGGGATTGTAGGTAATGAAGGTGGCTTTTAGCTTTTGCATATTTACCTTTTTTTGTTTGCTAATGGTCTAGCTTCATTCCAATGTGATTATAAAGGATACTTTGATGGTTTTTCTCTTAAGATGTATTGAGCCCAGGGCCTTGTGCACAACAGAGAAGCCACTGAGTACAGCTGAGCGAATTTCTGTTTTGTTTTGAGATTGAGCCTTACCTTGCAACCCTGGCTGCCTAGAACTCAGAGATCCGCCTGCCTCTGCCTTCTGCATGCTGGGCTTAAAGATGTGTGCTACCACACCCTGCAGGATGAATCCCTTTATACTTAGTGGCCATCTGGATACTTTTTTTTAATATTTGTGTGTATGAGTGTTTTGTGTGCACGCATGCATATGCACCATGTATGTGACTTGTGGCCTCAGAGGTTAAAGACAGGTGTTGGGTGCCCTGGTACTGAAGTTGTGGACAGCTGTGAGTCCCCATGTGGGTGCTGGGAACTGAACCTGGGTCCTCTGCAGGAGCCACAGGTGCCTTTCAACCACTGAGACTGCTGCTCCCAAACTGGATAGTTTTGGAAACTACTAGGGTGTTTCCTCATTTGTTTGCAGTTTTCCATGTTTTATGTCCTCTCTGGAGACGAGGTTCGGTTGACCATGTACTGTAGATGCCATTTGGTTTCTTCACAGTGGGCCTCAAAATGTCCTTTTGTTTTGTTCTGTGCAGTGCTGGAATCAGCATATAAGCGGTCTGTCATGGAGCTCTGCCTCCATCGCAAAGTTCCTTCCCTACTCAAATGTATCTTCTCAGGCTTTCTGTCCTGCTGGGGGATGTTCTGTTGAACCTGGAAGAGACACTGCTGATTTACCCTTGCCACAGTAGTCTCTACCTTTCTGATGTTGTGACCCTTTAACACAGTTGCTTATGATAAAAGACGTGCTTGAAGTGTTTTTGTTTTTGTTTTGGGGGGTGTTTTTCGAGACAGGGTTTCTCTGTAGCTTGGGAGCCAGTCCTGGAACTAGTTCTTGTAGACCAGGCTGGCCTTGAACTCACAGAGATCCACCTGCCTCTGCCTCCCGAGTGCTGGGATTAAAGGTGAGCGCCACCAGGCAAGGAAGATTTTTCTTTTTAAACTTAAGGTTGGAAGTAGGTTCAACATTTTTTTCTGAGTTAATTAGGTGTGGTGGTTCAAGGTCACCCAGAAACTGAGGCAGAAGGGAATCTTTGAGTTCAAAGCCAGCCTGGTTAACATAGCATGTCCCAGGCTAGCCAAGGCTTCAGGGTAAGGCTGTCTCAAAAACAAAACAAGACAAAACAGGCCAGGCTCAGTGGTACATGGCTTTAATTATAGCATTGCAAAGGTAGAGGCAGGCCTGGGTTACATAGTGATACCTTTTCTCAGAAAAAAAAATCAAAGCAAAACAAGAAACAATGATTTCTGTTTGTGAACCCTATTTTCCCACTATAAAGTTTGAGTGCTTTTCCTTGCACGATTTCCAAGTGGCCTTTTGTCGTTGCTTGCCCTCCTAACATTTTCCCTCTGAAGGCTTTCAGTCTTCTGTATTCCCCATGAAGGCTAGAGCACTGGGAGCTGGCTCAGTATCTGGCACTGCCCTAGAGGCCAGGCTCATACAGGGGTCTGACCAGCTACTCAGAGAGCTGAGGCACACAGTAACTCCATGCTCTGCCGGCAAGGTCTACTCCATGGCTGAGAAGACAGTCTGGATAGTCTGCTGGATGCTGTAGTGGGTGTCACGCTGGGTGTTCAGGCCAGCTGTGTTAAACAACTCAACAGTTCCTGACTCACTGGCTTTGCTAATTTTAAATTTCTCCATGTTTCTGTTTGCTCTAAAATAAGAACACTAGCATGACTTACACCCAAGAACATCATGGGGTCATTTGAGCAAAACTGTTATAAGGTCCTTAATAAATAAAAGAGAAAACTTTAGGAAATAAAAGTGGAAATTCTAATAGACACTTTTGTTTAACTGAAATAAAAAAAAAGTTAATCAGTCTCATAAATCTAAAATGGAATACTAGGCCAAAGGAATGGCTCAGTGGGTAAAGGTGTTTGCCACAAAAGCCTGCTAATTGAGTTCAATTCCTGGAGCCCATATGGAGAGAACCACGTCACAAAAGTACTCTGACCTCCGCGTGCATGCGTGCGTGCGTGCGTGTGTTTGTGTGTGTACGTGTACGTATGCCTTTCGGCACGCACACTAGTGTTTAAAAAATAACAAACACAAAGTTGAAAGTTTTCTGTGACATTAGATACAGTAATTAGCTGAAGGATACAAAATCTTTTCCACAACATGTCATATTCAGGTTAATAAGATGTTATAGATGGCACCGCAGCCAGACTTACCCTACTGGTAAAAAGTGATGCAGGGTCAGATGGCGCTTTCTCTGTTCTTGGTAGAAGTGACTGAAGAGTAATGGCACCCATGGGATGAGCGCTGTGGGGCGGACTATGCAAGCAAGTGCAACCAGGAGTGAGTACTTGACACTAGGAGCAAGGGAAGGTCGTTACAGGAGACTGGGAGATTGAGCTCCAAGTTAGTCGGCTAGTTCCTCTGTGAGAGGACTCCAGTTTGGGGGCTTTTGAGACAGGGTCTTACTTAAATAGCTCAAGCTCATTTCATACTCCAAGCCTCCCAGGTGCTGGGGTTCCAGGCCTGTGCCACCAAACCTAGGTTAGCACTTTCAAATAAGAAGCAGATTCTTAATACTAATCATATGTACTTTAAAATACACGAAATCTCAATGCTCCTTCATTGACAGAAAAATAATAAACATTCTCCTAAGCAACTATATAACAAAAATACACAAATCCTTTCTTTAGCAGACATTTAAGGAAATTCCGTTATTTATTCATTGATGGCTTGAGTCCATATGACCTTGTAGAGTGGAGCCTAATGGAAGAACATTCAGGTCCTGGGTCTGACCCCAGGCACCGCTCCCAAGAAGGAAGGTGTTTGTGTTTTTCCAAAATTAAGTAAATTCTACTCACCTGAAAGACATGTATACACACATACACACACAAGGGTGTGTAATTACTGATGTATGAGGGTGTGTAATCCCAGCACTTCAGAGACTGACTGGGGCAGGTGGATCATCAGTTCAAGGTGAGGCTGTGCAGTTTAGAGTCACCTAAGAGTTGGGGTTGTAGAACCACCATGTCCAGGCAACTCTGTTTGTCTGTTGTGTAGCCCAGTCTGGCCTCACACTTGCTGTATAAAAGATGGTGACTTTAACTCCTGATCCTCCTGCCTCTGTCTCCCAGTGTTGGCATTACATAAATGTGTGACCACCATGTCCAGATAGGGTCAATGATCTTTCCCAGACCTACCCAGAGTTTTTCAAACTGAATGTGACATAGAAAGTAGAGTAATTGGTAGTGAAACCACAGGATGGGGCCCAGCTAGGTCTCATCTTGATAAAAGACTATAAAACAGGGAGTTAGAGCCCTTGGGTTATAAAGCACAACAGAACAGCCCATTCCCACAAACTGCCTTGGAGGCCACACCCCCTAATTATCTTACAGGACTGAAATATTCTAGTTCTCTCCCAGGCTCAGGAATCTAAGATTTCCTCAAGGCTGAGAAGCCATTTTCTGTATCTTTTCCACTTACAGTCGTCCCCATCCACCCAGATGTAATGCGGAAATGATCTTAATGGAGCATGGTGGTAACAGACACCGTTAGTCCCAGCACTTGGGAGGGAAAAACAGGCTGCTCTCAGAGTTCGAGGCCAGCCTGGTCTACATAGTGAGTTTCAGGATAGCCTGGACTACAGAGTGGGGCCCTGTCTTAAGGAAAGGAGAATCTTGGTGCAAGAAGACTGAGGTGCACTGGCTTGTTTGCGGGCTTCCCAAGCCTCCTGTCTCTTCCTTTCACTGCTTTTGCTTTTTTTTTCTTTTTTCTCTTTCCTTCCTTCCTTTCTTTTCTTTCTTTTTTTGAGACAGGCTCTCTTTGTGTGGCCTTGGCTCTCCTCTAACTTACTACTTAGTTGACGCTAGCCTCAAACTCACAGATCTGTCTACTTCCGCCTCCGTAAGTGCTGGGACTAAAGGCATGTGCCAGCATACCCAGATTTAGTACATTCTTTTGAAATCAGGTTTGACTCTGGTGGTTTTCTACTGTGTGTAGAATAAAACCCGAGGTGTGGAGCCTGGTTCCATCTCAGCCTCATCCTTGCTTGCTCTTCCCCCCATACACACTTGCTCCCCACACCACCTGCCTAGCGCCTACAGCTCTCTCAGCTCCGTGCTTCTGCTCAGACATTTCTCTCTGCTTGGTCTGGGGTTTTTGGTTTTTGGTTTTTTTTTCTCTTATTATTCAGCTCTGCTGACCCTCACCTGTGCTGGTCAGTGGACCTGCAGGAACACTTAGCCTGCCTTCTGATTGCCTTAGGGAACCAGAAGGCAGTCACAGCTTGAGTGAGGATTACTTATTCTCCTGGCTGATTACTTGCTGTTGCTGAAGGCTAACTATGCCCTTCTTCTGTGGGGACCTTCAAGTAGAGCTTGGCAAGGATCTAGTACTCTTTCTTCTAGTCCTTTGGAGCCCACCAATGATAGACTGCTACTTCAGTGAGCTCTGGGCACTAGTGGATGTCCTAAGCACCGTCTACACTTTGTAACCAGCCATCTTTTAAGATTCACCATGCCATGTGACTGTTTTCTGTTATTCTCATCGGAAACCTTTGGTTCCTCTAAGTCCCTTGAACACGTGGGATCTACTGGATAGAAAATATTGATACTTGGGGTTTTTCAAAAGCACATCCTAGAACTCCCGTCTTACCTGTTCATGGATCTCGAGCCTTCCAGGGGGTAGTAGAAGAGGGCAGTTGCAGTGAGGGTAGTCTCCATGGTGTTCGTGAGGGTTCGGGTACAGCAGTACCATGTGAACCAGGAGCACAGCTGGCAAACAAACTAAGAAGTCAGGAGTGAGTACAGCTGCAGTAGGAAATGGATAAAGTGTTATCTTCTGTAGAAAGCACAGGCCCAGATGCTACAGAAGCTATGTCAAAGGGGAAAATGTCTGAAAGAGTAGACATGGCCAAACGCTGTTTTTATCCTGTGCCACCCGCGGCTCTGATAACAGATTTGCATGTCTTAATGCTAAGTTGGTAGTGGTTTCAGAAGATTCTGATGAAAAAAAAAAAGCCGGGCAGTGGCGGTACACACCTGTAATCGCAACACTTGGGAGGCAGAAGCAGGCAGATCTCTGTGAGTTCAAGGCCAACCTAGTCTACAAATCGAGTTCCAGGACAGTCAGGGCTACTCAGAGAAACCCTGTTTTGAAAAAACAAACAAAAAGGTTCTGATTTCCATGATGGAAAAGGTTTTCCTTGAGGAAAACTCAGAAGGAAGGTCTCAAAGGTGGGTTGCCATCTCTGCTACCACTTCATGTGTGCCTTTGGCAGTGCGCATAAAACATAAAAACAGTTGCCATGGGGATGAGTCCATATCTGAATCAATTAGCGGGGACTTAGTCACTAAGCTAATTTTCTTTTTACAATGTAAAACACAAAACAGACCAAGGAGCTAAGAGCACTTACTGCTCTCTTAGAGGACAGGAGTTCAGGTCCCAGCACCCTGCCAGTGGCTCACAAACACATCTAACTTCAGCTGCAGAGAATCCCACACCCTCTTCTGGCCTACATGGGCACCACATCCAGACACACAGAAAATAAAACACATCTTAAAATGTAAAGAAACAATGTCGACCCTTCCTCCAGGTTACTAATACATCATAGTCCAGAAACGTGTTGGTGAATTGGAAAGCTTGGAATTTAGAGTGTATTTTGTGATAGAAACAAAATCGGTAGATCAGTAAATGGTTCACATGGGCAGAGTGAAGTAAGGAAACCATGACACTATACAATCCATTCCCCCATTGGGGGTATAGTTTGACTGGGAGATACAAGGCAGAAGGGTCTCTGTGAATTTGAGGCCAGTCTGTTCTACATACTGAGTTCTAGAACAGGCAAGGCTATGTAGGGAGACCCTGTCTCAAAAACAAAACAAACAAACACAAGAAATAAAACAAGATGCTTTTTCAGGCCATGCCCTCCCTTACACAAGCCCAGTCCCTCAGGCTCTCCAGCTAGGGCTGTGCTTCAGTAAGCAAAGGGCTTTCTCAGATGATCCTCAGGGCCAGGGGGACAGCGAACATAGGCTGTAAAGCAGCTTCCAGAATGTCCAAAGACTAAGGAAAGAGATGAGGACAGTTTAGATGCCCAAGGGCTTCCATAGCAGACTTTGGGATTCGGCCTGTCCCACTTGGGCCTCAGGAGATGACATGTACCACTCAGATTTTACTGTTCTTAATTACGGAAGAATTTCCAGGCAGTCCCAGGGACCAGCTGTTTTAGGGCCCGTCTGCCCACGCATGCTCTGTCAAATGTCTACAGTGTTGGGACTTACCACCCATCGTGCCACTTCCTGGTTTCCCACGTGCTTCATGAGCGAGTAAAGCCTTATATCCGCTACAGCAGAGAGAAGAGCTTGGCCCAGTCTGGGAATCCAGATCTTCAGTGGTTAAAAAGGAAAGGTTTGTTGAGCACATTATCCTGGTTCATACTGAACTGCCATAAAAACAAAAACCTAACCATCCGCAGGAACCACCTTTCCTGAGTAGTCACTCAGGCGCGGGTGGTGTGTGCTTAGCTTGCCGGCTCTTACTTGCAAAGCAGCCCCTCCCCCATCTTTTGGAAAGGCTTTGCTATGTAGCCCCGTTGTCTTTTTCTGTCCCAGCACCCCCAAATATTGGGATTTACAAGTGTGAGACACCATGCCCCACTTACCCATTTTTATATTTATGTATATCTTACAACACTAATATACTTTGTAATAGTCGGCATTGAACCTAGGGCCATGTGCACGTTAGACAAGTGCACTATCACTGAGCTCCTCCTGAGCAGCTTGAAAGCATTTCATTGTGTTAAGATTCTATTTTAGGGTGGTGGTGGTGCACGCCTTTAATCCCAGCACTAGGGAGGCAAAGGCAGGCAAATCTCTGTGAGTTCGAGAGTTTGAGGCCAGCCTGGTCTACAAGAGCTAGTTCCAGGACAAAGCTACAGCAAAACCCTTTTTGTCTTGAAAAAACAACAATAAAAAAGCTCTTCTTTAGGGCTGGAGAGATGGCTCAGAGGTTAAGAGCACTGGCTTCTCTTCCAGAGGTCCTGAGTTCAATTCTCAGCAACTGTAGTGGCTCACAAGCATCTATGATGAGATCTGGTGCCCTCTTCTGACCTGCAGGTATATATGCAGGCAGAACACTGTATTTGTAATAAATCTTTTAAAAAAAAAGATTCTATTTTAGAAGCATACAGTAGGTTTTGTTTTTCAGTCAAGCATTTACAATACTATGTGCTGGGTATCATAGCAAGTATTACATGCATTAGCTCATTCCTTACAACAGGCCACTGAGACTTGTTTAACACATGAGGAGACCAAGGCACAGAGAGGTTAGGCTATGTGCCCAAAGCTCTAGAGCCAGTTTAGCATTGATGCCTGGATTCAGACCAAGGTAGACCTGATACCGCAGCCTGGGCTCTTAACAATAAAAGTTTTTAAATCCAGGGCTGGAGAGATGACTGGTGTTTAAGAGTGCTTGCTGCTCTTTCAGAGGACCCAAGTTCAGTTCCCAGCACCCAGGTCAGGAAGCTCACGGGTGCCTACCAGCTCTAGAGCATCTGAACCTTTCTTCTGGCCTCCAGCACCAACATTCGTGTTCCAAGCACACATGAATAAATGAATCTTTTAAAAAAATGATTTTTTTTGTCGAGATGGCCTCAGCCACTGCAAAGAGAGGCACAGCCCTGTGTAAAACAGGCTAATCCAGAGCCTCAGTCTTCCTAGGCTCTACATGCACCTCAGAATTGGACTCCCTTTGGAATACTGGAGCCTAGTTTTCCCTGACCAAATGAAACAGTCCAAACTCCTGGGTCCAACTTGATGACAGCCTAACAGACCCTGAGGGCTGGGTGGAACCTGCCGGCATGTACCCCAGTGGAACCTGCTGGCATGCACCTCAGTGGAACCTGCTGGCATGCTCAAGGGCTTGGTTTGGTTCCCTCCTGCTCCTCTTCCAAAGGATCCTAAAACTGAGAGTCGGACTAGACAGACTTCTCAGGTCCTGTGCACAGCCTCTTCTTAACAACCCCCGGTAATCCATAGCCTAGAAACTGCAGCCTTACTACATAGCACAGTGATGATACAGGTCATTAAATGTTTGTCAACACTAATTTTCTCCCCAATCCAGTGAATCAAAACATCATATAAAACAGATATTTTGCTGTCTTTAAACTGTTCTCACAGCAGATTTTCTAATCGTCTTTTATTTGTGTATGCTTTATGTATGTGTGCGCACAAAGATGCTTAGAGGGTCTTTGACCTCTTTCTCTGTCACATGTTCCTTTTGAGGCAGGGTCTCTCCCTGACCTGGGGACTGGGTTTTTACAGGGTGGAGCACAACCTGGGGATAATTTCTGTTTACCTCCTCAGAGCTGGCATCACAGGTATTTGCAGGGACACTTAGCTTCTTTCATGGGTGCTGGGACCTGAACTCTGGTCTTTATGAGAGTGGAGAATGGCTCTTAACCTTGAGCTAACTCTCCAGCCATTCACTTTTATCTTCTTATTTAAAATTTAATTTAATTTATTTTTAAATATATTGAAGAATTCTACACCAGTGTCTTTGGCACAGTGGGCTTCCTGGACAAGGCTGGACTTTACCAACAGTGGCCTTTTAGGAACAAATTTTGTGAATAATAACAAAGTTATTACTCAATTGTCATTCAGTTATTACCAGTTAGCTCTTGAAAAAGGAGTACATCTGGATTTAACAATTTTGGTCACTTTAATTTAAACTTACCAGCAATTGAACACTGTCTTTCCCCAAAAGATGCAGAATCTTGTAAATGCTCGCAAAGATGAGGGGGTAAGTGTAGCCCCTCAGTCTCTCTGTCCATTCCCAGGTCAGATAACCATAATTACTAATATCAAGGACCAAATAGCAAATAGTACTGAAAATTAATTTATACTTCTCTATATAAGCCATATTTTTTTATTTGACAATGAAGTTTTAAAACACAGGTTTTGTTTTGATAGTGAGAATTGATCTTCAGCCTTGGATTTGCTAGGCAGGTAATGCACCGCTAAACTGCACACTAATCCTTAAAACACAGGGTTTTACTTTATATTGAATATTTGATCAACTAAAGTCTTAATTTCCTCAAATTAGAAATCTGTTTCGGGAGTCCAGCACAGTGGCACATGCCTTTAATCCCAGCACTTGGGAGGCAGAGGCAGGTGGATCTCTGTGAGTTCGAGGCCAGCCTGATCTACAAAGCAAGTTCCAGGCCAGCCACAGATGTTAGACAAAAAAAACCCTGTCTTGAAAAAAAACAAAGAAAGGCACTATAAAGGATATCTGAAAACCATGTGGTGTGCAACTTCAAGAGACTGCCAGTATTCATCAGGAACAAAACTCGTCTGGACTAAGAAGCAGTTAAGTATTCGCAGAGCAATGGTAAACAAGACCAGATAAATGTTTTCTCCAAGAAGACCTGAAAAGCAAATCAAAGTAGTGACTGGCATTAAAGTCAGCAGCTCCTCCTTCAGATGCACAACTGTGGCGTCCCTGGCTCAGGCTCCGGCTGTTAAGGTCCTTCACACCACTCCACAAATGTTATCTATATTGCACCAGCTGCAGTTAGCTAAGGGTGGGACTCTTGCTTAGCCTACTTGAGGCCCTGAGTGTGTTCCGTGTGTGGAGCAGGTAACAACCCATGAACACCTCCACCCACCGCAAAAAGAAACTCCACTAGGGGGCGGGGACACACCCACACACACCCCTGTTCACCACTGGTGGTTCCTTAACCGAATCCCCCCCAGCCTCCCCCGCCCTGCCACTGGTGATTCCTTTCCGATGTGAGGAAGCTAAGGCTCAGAAAACTGCTTTGCCCAAAATAAAAATGCTGTTACTGACTAGGTAGTATTCAAACCCAGGCGGGTCGGCCACCTCCCAAGTTTGCTTTTCAGCTGCATGCTGAATACAGAGCATTTTCTACTTTAGTTAACAGTCCGTTTATGTGAGTGTGGGAATCAGATTTTATGTTAAAATCTGTTATGCCCGGTGTGATCGTGTCATCACCGCACGTCAATGGGGAGGCTGAGGCAGGAGGATTGCGGCAAGTCCAAGCACAGTCTGCACCGCACAGCGAAGACACTATCTAGCGAGCTTCAGCCCGCCAAGCCGCAGGCGCCAGGAGCCGTGAGCTCTGCGGCGCACCCCGCACTCACCGCCGCGCTGACAGTGCTTCTCCTGCGTATTCACGTACAGCGTGGACTTCCTCTTCCGCAGCTTCATCTCGCCGGAGCCGCTGTGGAGACTGCGGAAGGCCAGGCCGTGGTCGCCGGCCTTGGGCTCCATCCCTTCCCAGCCACCTGCAGCCCGCACGGAGCCTGCCCCACACCTTCTCCCGGGCGGACTCGCACCACTAAGATTGGGCCCGGCGAGCCGCCGTCGCGGGGCTGCTCCAGCCCGTCCACAGCCGGAAATGCGGCCGGAAGTGGCTGAGTCTTTAGGTGGTGCTGGACTGCACCTACCTGACTGGAGTTCAGTCCTGGAAAAGGCAAAAGTAAGGACTGGACGCCTTACTGCTCCCGGCACCTCGCCAGCGCCTCTGAGGAGGTAACAGAGCGGAGGGAGGCAGTGAAGTGCTGAGAACCAGCTCCCGGGTGACGTCGGCGCTCACCCCAGATGCCGCGTCTTCGCCTGGGAACCGTTCATCAAGGTCTTACAATGACAGGAGACAGGAAGTTATACGTCAGTGAATTTTTAAATTAAATGAAGTTGTTTTTTTTTTAAAGATTTATTATGTATACAGTGTTCTGCCTGCATGTATGTCTACACGGCAGAAGGGGACACCAGATCTCATCATAGATGGTTGTGAGCCACTATGTGGTTGCTGGGGTTTGAACTCAGGACCTGTGGATGAGCAGCCAGTGCTCTTAACCTCTGAGCCCCATATCAGTGAATATTTATTATTAATCTTTCACCACTCCCAGGAGATTTCTCTTCCAAATTAATCTACTTTCTCTTCAGTTCATTTTCTTGAGTCGATCTCACTATATAGATTAGGCTGGCCTTGGACTCAAGAGATCCTCCTGACTCTGCATCGCGAGTGCTGGGATTTAATGCATGCACTACCACACTCGGCCTCATCTATTTATCTAACTTGGTGACAGGTCCTCACTATATAACCGTAGCTGGCCTAGAACTCACTATGTGGACAGGCTGGCCTCAGACTTAGATTTGCCTCTCTCCACCTCACGAATGCTGGGATCAAAGGTGTGTGCCACCATGCCGAGCAATCAAAGCATAAAAAAAAGTTGGTGGGGGCTGGAGAAATGGCTCAGTGGTCAAAAGCACTGACTGCACTTGGAGAGCTCCCTGGTTTGATTTCCAGTACCCACATACTGTGGCTCCGTGCCTCTGAGGGCATCAGGCATGCATGCTGTTGCAGTTACGTACATGAAGATGAACACTCATACACATAAAATAAAACTTAAAAATGCATCGGTAGAAACATCAAGTAGATGGGGACGTCTGTGCTTCAGGCCTCAGATGCCCTCTGCTAACATTCTTAGCTTTTGAGCTGGTGGAAAGAAAGGGCTTGTTATTGCATCCCAGGATTTTACCTGATAGTCGTAAAAATGTTTGGCCACATAACGGATGGCTAAAGTCCTACTATTTAAGGGTTAAAGATAGTCCAAGGTAATTTGACTTGAGGCCTGCAACATCCTGGCTCCACATAGTCACTGAAGTTCTAATTAGTCAGCTTGTCTTTTGGAATGTTTAACGAATGTGTTTTGTTTTTGTTTGTCCTGGAAACTTCAGTTCATGAAACCCAAGATTCAATTATTATCTTTTAAAAATGGGGGAGGGGGTCTACTGAACAAACTGAGGTTCAAAAGACTCAGATTATTTATTTATTTATTCATTCATTCATTCATTGATTGATTGATTGATTGATTGATTGGTTGGTTGGTTGTTCAAGACAGGGTTTCTCTGTGGTTTTTGAGCCTGTCCTGGAACTCACTCTGTAGAACAGGCTGGCCTCAAATTCACAGAGATCTGCCTGCGTCTGCCTCCCTAATGCCAGGATTAAAGGCCTGCGCCACCACTGCCCAGCCAAAAGACTCAGATTTAACAACAACAAAAAAACCAAAAAACAAAACAAGAAACCCCACTACATTAGAACAGTTTCAAATGGCCTCTGGCTTTTGTTCCTTTTTTGTTTGTAAACTCTTCACCATTGAACCAAAGCAAGATTGGTAAAATTGTCATTTGTGTGGTCAGCTGTGTAATCTAAGAGAAAACACACCTTCCTTTCCCTTGATGAGCTTAAATTCCATTTGAAAGCCATTATAAAATTGATGAAAATCAGCTGCTATTGACTTGTGACCCGGAGCCTGGGTTAAGAGTCCAGAAAGTGTGTGGCTCCTTCGCTCTGCTCTTCTCATTCATTAACATCATACCAAGGTGATTGACAAGCAACACCGTTTTCTAGAAGGTGTTATGTTCATTTGTGAGTTTCCACTATTTTCAGTTGTTGGAACTAGAAGCAATATCTCCATCCCGTTTTTCTCAAAAAAGGCATGCAATGGTCTGCATTTGATGTCTCCGAAAATATCAAAAGGAACTCAACAAACTTTGTTGTTGTTCTGCCTTACTTTGCTTTTTTTGAGATAGGATCTTACTATGTAGCCTTGGCTGGCTTGGAACTCACTATGCAGACTAGACTGGCCTCAAACTCACAGAGCTGTGTTCCCTTCGCCCCCTATAGTGCTGGAATTAAAGGCAAGTACCACCACTCCTGGCTCAATAAATTCTTATAGCCTCTTAAAAATTTTTGTCATAAAGCTTGCTAAAAATTATGACTACTGCAGAAGAAATAATAAAAAGTCGTTATTATTTATTAATAAATTTTATTATTATTTAGATAAGATTTAAAATGAGACAGTCATGTCTGACTTCCCTTCAGGTATCTTTTGGAGTAAAAAGTTTTGTATGACTTGCAAGGTGGTTGCCATCCCTTCCCATCCTTTTGCCATTTTAAAAGCTACCAGTTTACACACACTGAGAAGACTAACATGGCTAGGTTAGTGGGATAAGCCTGCCATCCTGGCACTTTGGAGGGGAAGGCAGAACTGTAATCTCTAGAACAGCCTGCCTATCTCGAAGAACCAGAACAAACAGGCAAACGACAGAAAAGAACTCAATGGGAATGTGCTGTAATAGAAGGGTATTTAGCGTCCTCTCATGCCACCCTCTGCCCTTCATTCCCTATACGTTCCTTTTTAAGGTTGTTGTTGGTTTTGCCTTTTGTTTGTCTGAGACCTGTTATGGTATCCAGACTGTCCTCAAACTGGCAATGGAGCCAAAGGGTGACCTTGTGCTTCCCATCCCCTTGTCTGTGCCCTAGTGCTGGGAATATGAGCATGCACTGCTGTGCCTGGAGGAAATACAAAGTTAAATATAAAATAAGATTCATAACTATTGGCAACTAAATTGAAATTTTAGAAAATATTCCATAGTAAGTCTGTGTGCTGCTATCCTGCAAATCCCTATGTGTTTGTATTTATTAGTTAGTGGTTCTTTTTCATTTGTTTGTTTGTTTCAAGACACAGATTTCTCTGTGTATCTCTGGCTGTCTAGGAACTCATGCTGTAGACCAGGCTGGACTTGAACTCAGAGATCTACCTGCCTCTGCCTCCCAAGTGCTGGGATTTAGTTAGTGATTCTTAAATATTATAAAAACATTCACACCAGAGCAAACTCATAATAAATCTTTGAAAGGGAAATTGTGCTGGAGACAGGGCCCTGGGGCTGAGAGTGGATACTGCTCTTCTAGAGGAGTTCAGTTCCCAGCACCTGTGCTGGATGCCAACCACTGCCTGTAACTCCTGCTCCAGGGACTCTGACACTTGCTGGCCTCTGAAGGCACTTTTTAAAAAGGCTCCTGTACTAAGTGGTCCCTTTTTTGTCCCCCATTCTTTGGAAACAGATCTGAAGAGATTCGCTGTCCGCGGAGCATAGCCGCCCTCGGCCTGCGCACCACTTCTTTGGCAATGCTCAGGAGATTGACTGTTTCACAGGTGCTCTTTGCTGTCGCCCTTGGAATTGCTGGAGGAATGTATATTTATCAGCCAATATTTGAGCAATATTCCAGAGACCAGAAGGAATTAGAAGAAAAGCTGCAAGGGTTTCAAGCAGCAGAAGAAAAGAAGAGCTAATTCCTTGTCCCGTGAATTTGTAGGCACTGCTTGCCATTCTATTGAAATTACACATGGACTATTAATCTAGTAAAAATTTAGGTACATTTTAATAAATAAATCATGGGTAAAGGATTTAAGGTTATTTGTTTATTTAAAGTTTTGTTTTCAAGACAGGGTTACTCTGTGTAGTCCTGGCTGAACTAGAATTTGCTCTGTAGACTAGACTGGCCTCGAACTCAAGAGATTTGCTTGTGTCTGCCTCCCAAATGCTGGGATTGAAGGTGTGAGCCACCACTGCCAGGCAATTTAGGTTATTTATAACATTAGTTCTTTGTTGGTTTGTTTCAGGGCAAGAACTCACTATGTAGCACAGGCTGGCCTCAAACTCTAAGCAGCCCAACCTCAGTTTCCCAAATGCTTGGTTTATGGGGGTACTGGCATTTGTTTTTTAGAAAGGATCTATCTATGTAGCTCAGGCTGGCCTCAAACATGCAATCCTGGCACTGGTGCTGGGAGAGTCTCAACACATCTAACCAATAAGATAATTCATTTAAAAAAATACTTCTTTTTGCAGCATCTTGAATTTTGCAGGCAAATGGATGGAGCTAGAAAACATCATTTTGAG
>LOJH01003596.1:14609-26509 GCA_001685095.1 Ellobius talpinus | reverse complement strand
CAGAGGCAGGCAGATCTCTGAGTTTGAGGCCAGCCTGATCTACGGAGCGAGTTCCAGGACAACCAGGGCTATACAGAGAAACCTTGTCTCAGAAAACAGAAATTAAAAAACAAAAACAAAATAAAAAGAAAAGAAGGAGGAAAAAAAAGAAATGCAATCAAATAATCTAAAAGATTCCCAGGTCTCAGGGTATTGAGGTAAGAAGACCCTGCAAATCAGGCTAACCTATATTCTTTGGGAAAACCTATCAAATGGAAAATAAAAAGGCAAAGAATATAGGCTTGGGGGGGGAAGAAAATGGAAAGATTATTGAAGGAATAGGAGTAAGAACAGAAGGACAGAACTGACTTTGCTATTGACACTGGGTATTGAATAAAGAAGTATTAAATGTAAAGGGGAGAGCTATGGTGGGGTGTGGAGTCTGAATGCAGTCTGCCCTGATTGCCGGTTGCAGTCTCAACTCTCAATGGTCCTTCCTGCTCTCTCAGATGTGTGGTCCTTCACAGATAGGGTTCACAGGTCATTGGTCTGTCTTTGGATGGTTCTAGTGTCTGAGACTGCTTGGAACCTATGTCTGTGTGCTTTTGCCAACTTTGACTCCAGCTACGTTTCTTGTTGAGTACTCTTTGGTTCTGATGCAGACTTTCTCACATTTTTAGTCAGTGTGCTTGTTGGATTTTAGGATATAGTCTGGTAACTCTTGTCCTGTGTTTTATGAGAGTACGGTTCACCAAAGGTCTTGGTGGGCAAGCTTTTTTTTTTCCTTGACACATAACTCTGGCTGTTCTGAATCTCACTACCCAGGGTGGCCTTGAACTCACGGAGATCCACCTGCCTGTGTCTCAGTGCTGGGATTAAAGGTGTGTGCCAGTGCACCTGGCTGGGAAAGCTTTTGACTCCACAAGGGTCTTTTAAAAATTACATATTCCCCCACCCATCAATGCCTGAGGCAGGCAGGAGAGCTGTCTACATTACTTAGTCTGTCATGTAGTAGTGTAGAGGGGAATCCCCCCACTTGAGGTGGGAGAACTGGCCCTGAGGTCATGTATGAGGGCTGTCCTTGCCCCTGATCAGCTACAGCACTCAGGAGAGTAGCCCTACACCTCAACTGGGCAGCACAGTAGAGCTGGCCCTGAATGTGTAGGTGTGAGACTTTGGTCTTTATGGTTTCCACAGCATCAGAGTTGATGGCCTTCCCCCATCAGGATCTTTATAGAAGTCTGCATCTTAACACTGGTTCTACCATAGCTGGAAGATGAGAAAGGACCTCTTCTGTGTTACTTCCCTTTTAGATTACAGATTTGCAGCCACTATCTGAAGCTTTAGATAGCTGTCTTCTACCTTTTTCCAGTTTATTCCCTGGAGATTCTAACAGACCATGCTGGCATGCTCACCAAATTAGATTTGCATTTTAAATTTTTGAGATCATATGGATGAACTGATTATTCTCAATCCTCACACCATCATTTCCATTTTCTCAGAATTTTGATTGATACAGAGAATACAAGTTTTGTAGTTTGTCTGGTCACATAGCATAACCCTGGTTGTGAGATTGCTCTTCTTAAGCAGATAGGCAGTGACTTTATGCATTAGCTGGCACTTAGCAGACGTGTTCTCTTCTTGGATCTAAGTAATAACCCTGATAAGTGGCTGGATGAATATGACATTTAAATACATTCATTTTCAGTTGTCTTGAAATGACTCTTTTGGTTAGATGCTTGGGCAGAGCTCTAGATGTTAGTGAATGACATACTTGAACCATAAAATTAACACAATTTTGTAGAAGTTATTTGGGTTTTAAATTTTTTTCTGGTGTGTAAATTACCTCTTTTCTTGAAGGAAAGATTTGAACAGCAACTTCAGAGTTGCAAAAGTAAATTGTGGGTGAGAAATAGGAAGGCATTTTTCACTTAATAAAGCAAGGCTAGTTACATTCCTGTCAGAGCACTAGTCTGGGGTTGGGTGATTGGTTTTCAAAGTTTTTGTGATGAGTAGCTCCCAGATGCTGTTTTTTTTTTTGGCAAATGGTCATGCAGTTGATGAGCCTGCAAAGTTCCAGGAAAGGAGCAAAATAGAGTTTCAGCCCCTCTTCTGGACTGCCTAACGCTAATAGAGTCTATGCTATAGACTGGCTACAACTGTTTGGGGTTGTAAAATTACATGGTTCAAGAACAAGAACTCACTCTCCTAAAATTTTGTAATTCTCACCGAGCATTTTCCACGGTTGACTTTACCTGTAGTTTGCACAAACTAGAGATGTGTGATTTGAATTTTTGTAAATATGGCATTTTTAACTTCCTTTTTGTTGTCATCGTTTTGTTTTTGAGACACGATTTACTATAGTCCAGGCTGGCCTATATGACTTTGTATATAACTACAGGTGACTTTGAACTCCTGATCATCTCACATCCACTTCCCAAGTATCATGATAAAGTGAACACCACCCCTCCAAGCTTAACTTCCTTTTTATCATATCAGCAAGGAGTGAGTTACATCATTATGGTGATAGATGAGAAAAGGAGGGGGTGGAGAAGGGACTCAAGAAATCATTTGTCAGCTTTAATTCCAGCACTCGGGAGGCAGAGGCAGGCGGATCTCTGAGTTCGAGACCAGCCTGGTCGACAGAATGAGTTCCAGGACAGGCTCCAAAGCTACAGAGAAACCTTGTGTTGAAAAAAATAAAATAAATCATTTATCAAAACATGTTTTAGTGTCTGTCTTATGTTTGACATTGTGTATTTTAGGTATTAGTTATATGGAGATTAACACAATCCTTACCTTAATGGAATTTAAAGTTGTACAGATTTATTTGCTCTTAGAATTTCTCAGTAATACCTCCCTACCATTGCAGTTCTGGGAATGGAACCTTGGGCCTTCTGCATGGTATGCTGTAACTAATGCTACCATGGAGCAGCCTCCCCAGATCCTCTCAGGGTCTCTCTCTTTTATTATTATCTTACTTTTTTGAGACAGGGCCTCTCTATAGCAGACCAGACTGTCCTCAAGCTCACAGTGATCTGCTTGCCTGAGTACTGGGATTAAAGGTGTGCACCACTACATTAGTCTTTGTCAAAGTCTCTTCATATGCTTATGCGCTGTGTGGCTTGGCCAGCCAGAGAAATAGGATCATAGTTTTGTAAAACTTAGCCATAGATTCTTTTGGGTGGTGGTGGTAGTGAGACTTCTGTTAGAGGAATGTTTTTCTTAGAGCATATTTTGAGAGACAAACGAATGGCCCAGAATGTTAGATCAGTGATATGAGCATGTCATTTTTCTGCATTCTACTTGGTCACCGTGCTCTTTATATTGAAAAGCATATGGCTAGAGACACTTTGTGAGTTGGGGGTGGGGTGGTGATAAATTTATGGGACATGTTACTAACAAAGGCTGGGCCAGAAAGATGGCATCTTAACTGCTCCTTGGGGAAAGATTGAACACATAAGTAAATCTAATACTTGTTTTAGGTGGGATGAAACGTTGTTGTGACTCCGATCTAAAAGTCTTGCTAACATTCAACCAGTTAGGCAGGGTAGTAAGATGTGGACTCAGAGCAAGGCTCCTTGAGTCATAAGACCTGACTCATCTCAGGTCTGCTAATCATGCCAGGCCCCTCTCATCATGTTAACTTGTGCAACTGAGGCAATCTCTTCCTCCCAAGGTCTTAGAAATGTCAAATAAATTGCCCAAGTATTGAGTGAATGAAAGTGTCTTGCGACCTGCACACTGGCAGAGGTAGATGCTGTCTAAGGGAACATACGGAAATATGGAGGGAAAAGGGAATTGCTTGAGGAAGTGGAATAAAGTCTGTTCCTCTGCTTTGGACTAGAGTAAAATTAAATGTGTAAAACACTGGTTATGGATGGTACTAGTAGGGAGACAGGATTGTTTTGGTTATCCATCTGTTTTAGGGTGAGAAATCTCTATGAGCCAGTAATTTTTTTGTGTAGTCACCGTGAAGCAAGCGCCAGTTAAAAATGCCTCTGTTGGTGGCACAATGTGACCCTTGCCTCTTTTCTAAAGGTGGGTTGATAACTACAACAGGTAAAATCCTTTAATCGAAAATAAAATATATGCACAAATAAATAGGTCAAAGCTATTATTTGTGTACCCAACACTTATCTTGTACACTGTTTTAAAATTTTTCATTATATTTATTTATTGTGTATGTGGGGGTGCCACAGTAATATGTAGAGGTCAGAGGACAATTTGTAGCAGTCAGTTCTCTCTATACACCGTGTAGGTCTTGGGGGTCAGGCTCAAGTTGGATAGCAAGTGATCGTCTCACTTGCCCATGCACTTCTTTTTTAAGAGAAGAACCTAAGCTTCATTGTCACAGTGTGTTCTGCACTGTGAAATTGTATGATGGTTGTGACATCTTTGGTCAGTGGTGAGGTGAAGCACATGCAGCCTAAGCAGTAGCATAGACCTTGTTTCTGTGTAGGTATACGCTTTTTGAAGGTCAGAAAAGGAGGAAACCTAACATTGCATTCATTGTTGTTAGCCACACAGGAATGTACTGTAAATGTGCAGAATGAAGTGCAAGATTTATCTGAACCGTTGCTCAGAGACATCCTGCTCTTTGACTTTATCTTTTTTAATCTTTGAATTCATCTTTTTTAATATTTATCTTTTTTTAGTACAGACCCTCAGGTTTACACATGCCAAGCAAGTACCCAACCACTGAGTTACAATCCAGATTTCTTTTTAAAATTCTGTTTGTTGAAGTACAATTGTCACACAACAAAACCGACTCTGCTTGTAGTGTGCCCTGTAAGAGTACCTTGTTTGTATGAGTTTTGACAAATACATGTAGTCATTTGTGTAACAACCTCCACAATCCGTACAGAAACTGCTTTGATTATCCCCTAAATTCCTTTGTATTCCCTTATAGTCATACTCTTACTCCACCCGAAACCCCGAGAGCTACTGGATCTCCTTCCTTCTGTCTTTTCTAGATTTTATGTAAATATAATCATACTCTCCTGATTGTGACTCTGAAGAAACCTTGATAAAATTCTAATGTTCAAATTTTTTCGCCAATGAAAAGGTGTTATCACTTTCTAGGGATACTTCCAGAGTCATGTTTCAGAAGTAAAATGTGGTTATTTTACTTGGCATATACCCATCCCCTACTTCCACTGCCTTGTGGAGTTCATCTATTATGATCATTCTCTAAAGGTATTTTAGGTTACTAGGCATCCTATACTGATTTTGGTCCCAGCAGCTCAGAATTAAGTATTTTAAGGAGCTTCTAAGGGAAATATACCTACCCTTCAGTGTATAGGAAGTACCAAGTCCACTAAAGAATGACCTAGAATGGACCTGTACATTATTTGCTAGTCATTTTGTACTTTTTCAAAAGGAGTAGAATAAAATGTAGAGGAAAATCAGTGCTGCTTATAAAGCTAGGATGGCACTGTAGCTGTGTGCACAGATCTTTGTGAGCAGACATGTAGAAATCACAGTGCAGTACCTAAGTACCATTCTATAATGGCTCCTTTTTTTACTTACAGACTATTAGTTTCTTTAACCAACCTCATGTAAATAAGACCTTACATAATTAATACAGTGTAGTACTCTTGTACACAAGGAATAAATGTACTTGAACTCTTCTAGACCAGTTCTTTCTAACCCCAAACCAACATGATAAACTGGGATAATTTTTTCCATACTTGATAACACCATTAAACTTTCCAGCAATTCAAGTTGTACACATGTCTGTGAGTACTTCGTGGAAAGGCCAGTGTGTAGGATCAGTGGTGGCATCTCTTCCAAGCTTTGCATCATCTGAACAGAGTTAGAGAGACATCCAGCGTACTTGATTTTTAAAAAGCCAGACATCAGCAAAGTTATGTTTCTGTTGTGGTGCCTGGTTCCATCTTTTATGAGTTTCTTAGTATAAAGGCACTTTGAGTCCTACAATTGTATTTAATTATCTTCTTAATCATGTGATGATACTGCAGTATCTCATGCTAAATTCCAAAACCAAAGGGAAGCACGTGTCAGAGAGCTGTGTAGTTTATTAATATGTTATATTAATGTTTATTAATTTCTCTATGTTTGAGTTTGAGATTTACATACTGGACTGTACAAACTTGATTTAGTGTTTTTAAGATGTTAGTTATGCTTCAGATGAAAGACAATGTCTCAAGTTACCAATAGGATCTTTTCTTTTGTTCTGAGAGACTTAGTGAATGTATGGAGCTTGATGTGGGATCATTTTTTTTAAGGCTATGAAAACGACTCTGTAGAGGACTTGAAGGAGATGGCTTCCTCCGCATCTTCTCGGAAGAGAGGGAAAAGAAGATACTTCTGGGAATACAGTGAACAACTTACACAATCACAACAAGAGAGGATTCTGAGGCCATCTGAGTGGAACCGAGACACCTTGCCAAGTAACATGTACCAGAGAAATGGTTTACATCATGGTAAGAGGTGTTCAGAAATATTTAGTGCCCATTTCTCTTTTTTAGGGGGTGGAGGTATTTTTTATTTTGAGCCTTTGAGATGGGGTCTTGGTATGTAACCTAGACTGACTTCTAACTCTAACCCAGTGTGGCCTTGAGCTTTGAATCCCTCTGCCTCTTTTTTCCAGATTGTAGGACTATAGGTATATGCCACCATACCTGTCTGGTGTCACTGTAAACAGAGATAATGTACCGTAATGCTTAGTGTGCTTGGGTTTTCAGCCCTTCACAGCCAGCTAGAGAGGGCATCGACGAAAGCTTTTTAGTCACAATCGCTCCTTCTTACACAAAGCTTCCATCGGGGTGGAGAGCCATCATTTCTGGTCCCCTTTTCCTCCACTTATTCCAAAAAATAGCCAAGAGACTGCTGCTTCTTGACCTGTCCAAAAACAAGCAACACACTAGGGAGAAAGCAGACGAACTTCCTCATCACTCTCTTTCATTTTCTTCTACCGCAGACTTGATTTAATGGGGAGATTGAACTGTAAAAGGTGATGGGAAGAGAAGAAAAGGGGAAAAAGTGGAGAAGGGGAGTTTATAGAAATCAGGAGACGTTAATGGTTTCAGTAGCTATCTTAGTTAGGGTTTCTGTTGCTGTGAGGAAACACCATGACCAAAGGGCAAGTTGTGGAGGAAAGGGTTGCATTTTAGCATTGCTTTTCTTCACTGAAGGAAATCAGGACAAGAACTTAAACAAGGTAGGGTTCTGGAGGGTAGGAGCTGATGCAGAGGCCATGGAGGAGTGCTGCCTACTTGCTCTGTATGGTTTACTCAACCTCCTTTCTTACAGAACCCAGGAACACCATCTCAGGGATGACCCCACCCACAATGGGCTGGGCCCTCCTCCATTGATCACTAAGTAAACACCTTACAGCTGGATTTCATGGAGGCATTTCCTCAACCAAGGCTCCTTCTTCTCTAATGACTCTAGCTTCTGTCAAGTTGACATACAAAACTACCTAGTACAGTAGATCAGGACTGGAATTATGAATCCAGAAAGCTGTGATTAAATAGAATTTCTTCTGTTGTTTTCACAGTAGCTCCAGATAGTTTGCCAAAAAGACAGAGAGAAGGTATGAGTGAGATCAGTAAGGAGTGCACACTCATGCCACAAACTTCACTGGCTGAGCATTTTGGAAGACAAGAATTGACCCCCAATCTCTGATACTGGAGCCTTGTTTTTCTAGTCCCAGATCTATACTACCTTTCAGTGAATTTTTATATTCAGACTTTAAAAAAAAAGAAATGAAAAAATAAAGTCCAGTCAATAATTCCAGGTAGCTTGTGATGAGTCTTAGGAAAGCTGTTGGGCATACGGTAATACTTGAGAGGAATGAACTGGGACTGGGGTTTGGCTCAGTGGTCATGCTTACCTAGTATGTGTGAGGCCCTAGGGTTCACTGGGTTGGGCATTTAGGATTTGGAGAGAAGAGAGGGAAGTGAAGGTGGAAGCTGAAGAAGAGCTTTTAAAACAAGGTGACCCCCTCCTTTTTTTGTCTAACAGCTTATTTATTCTTAGAATCATGACTTGGTTTAGGTAAACTTACCTGGATTTTTGTGTACAGTTGAACTCCTTTTCCAGTCTGAGATGTCAGATACTTAGTCCTTCTATGCAGAGAGTTAGGACTCTGTTACACTGGGGTTTAAACCTAGAGGAGAGCAGCACTGATACAGTGTTTAATCCAGGGCTTCATGCATCCAGTCAGTAATTCTGCCACTCACTGAGATGTATCCCTAGGTCTCTAGCAGCAGGACTAGACATAGGGAGAGACTAGCCCTTCTAAGTAAGGAAGTTAAACATTTCTGTATCTCCTGAAATGTGCCGGGGCATCTAAAATGAAAAGTGACTGGTGGTGACTATAGAAATTGCATGTCTTGTTCACTAAAATGATCTAACTTAAACTCCCTTCAAATGACCTGTAGGGAAATATGCAGTTAAGAAGTCACGGAGAACTGATGTGGAAGACCTGACTCCAAACCCTAAAAAACTGCTCCAGATTGGTAATGAACTACGAAAGCTGAATAAGGTGATTAGTGACCTGACTCCAGTCAGTGAGCTTCCCTTAACAGCCCGGCCAAGGTCAAGGAAGGAAAAAAATAAACTGGCTTCCAGGTAAATTCTAATGATGTTCACCCATGTGAGTAGTCTCTAGGGGGTAAGATTAGACCTTGAGATTTTGTAGAACAGGTGACTTTCAGAAATTATTTGCTAAATAGCTACTATAGCAAGGTTTGTTGATGTTTTAAGTGAAGATGGCATTTATGCTCTTAGGTAAAAATATTTGGGATGAGGCAGACAGAGTCAGTGCATTGTATTATGGTATAACTTAAAAGCCTTAAAACTCAGGTTTGCTTTTTTGGTAAGTGAGGTTGATTGAAGATAGTTAAAAGTAAAAGTCATCCATTTAGGTATGATATTATGAGCTTAAGGAACATAATAACTACATAACCACCAACATGCTCAAGATGAGATACATTAACATTTTTATCACCTTAGAAAATGATAAAAACAAATTCCTCACCTTAGGCCTTTCACAACCCTTGTTCTATTTTATTTTATGTGTATGGGTGTTTTGCCTGCATGTATGTCCATATACCACTTGCAGGCCTGGTGTCCACAGAAGCCCGAAGAGAGTGTTGGACCCACAGATGGTTGTGTGACACTGGATGGGTGCTGGGAATTGAACCCAGGGAGCTCTGGAAGAACAGCCAGTGCTTTGAACTGCTGAGCCATCTCTCAAGACCCTGTTGATTTTTCTTCTTCCTCTTCCTCCTCTTCTTCCTCTCCCTTTTCCTCCTCTTTCTCTTCTTTTTAAATTAACAGTATCTCATAGTGATCTGTCCTTTTCCAGAATGTCATGGGGATAATGTACTGTAGTAGTCTGAGTCTGTCTGTCTTTAGCTTAATGTGATGCATTTGAGACCCATCCATGGCGTCTCAAATGGTGGGCTACTGATTTATTACTATATAGTCAGTCTTTATAGGAATATCACACAGTTTATCTGCTTACCTGCTGTAAAGGACCTTTGAGTTCCTTCCAGTTTTTGGCATGTTTGAATAAAGCTACTATAAACATTGACTTACAGGTGTTTGTGTGGGTATGAGTTACATTCCTTTTGGATAAACGCCCAGATCTATATTGTATGATTTATCTTTGTAAAAAAAGCTATCAACCATGCTGCCTTCCAGAGTAACTGAGAAGTGTTTTACATCCACCACGACAGATGGGGCTTTACTTTCTTCAAATCTTCTACAACAGTTGGAGTGTTGTCTGTTGTTGTTTGCTTATTTTTTTAAAGTTACTTTAATAAGTATCTACCTAACAGCTCTAGTTTCTGAATGTGTGCTTAATTTTTAAATGTTGATTTGGATAAATGGTGATGTGTGCTTTATAATTCAGTTCTTTGATAGATATCATTAAACAAATGACTTAGAGTTACTATTAGAAACATTTAGGGACTGGAGAAATGGCTCAGAGGATAAGAATATTTGCTCTTCCAGGGACACTTAAATTCTGTTCTCAGCACCCACATGGTGCTCAAAACTGTCTATAACTCCAGCTCCACAAGGATCCAATGACTTCTGGCCTCTGCAGGCATCTATATACATAAGGCTTTTTACTCAATATTGACATACATGTAAATAAAAATAAATTTTTAAAAAACGCCTTATGGATGCCAGAGATGTGGCTTCAGCAAGTACAAGTACTTGCTGAATAAGCTTCATGAAGCAGGTGTGGTCCCCAGATCCCACAGTAGAAGAAGAGAACCAACTTCTAAAACCTGTCCTCTGACCTCCACACATGCACACCTTCACATACACTCTCTTGCTCTGTAACATGGATGCACACACACACCCACATACTCGTGCACACTCTCTAATGCACGTACATACATACACATACAAGAAGAAAAAGAAGGCAATTTCAAAGAAAGGTGTTCAATAGTAGCAAATGATAGCTACTATCATTCTTTTTTTAAATCTTTTATTTATGGAAATATATTCTGACAGCTCTTAAAATGAAAAATAAATTGATAGTAGCTCTTCCTTTCACAGAGCTTGTAGACTAAAGAAGAAAGCCCAATATGAAGCTAATAAAGTGAAGTTGTGGGGCCTCAACACTGAATACGGTAAGCCCCAGTCTTCAGCTTCACTCTTTCTACTTGGTTTGCATATTCTCCTTGAGCATACTATTCGGCTCTCTTCTTTTGTTGTTCTTTTGTGAGAGGAGAGGGTTTGAGACAACACAGTCACAGTTGTCCTGGAACTCACTGTGTAAACCAGGCTGGCCTGAAACTCACAGAGATCTACCTGCCTCTGCCTCCCAAGTGTTGGGATTAAACGTGTGCCCCACCATCCAGGTTGGCTCTCCTCATTTGCATTTATCTATTTCGAAAGTCACATGCCCACTGTCAATTCATTCTTGTCTTCAAGAGTGACAAGATTTATGGTTCCTTAGACAAATGACACTACTGTTGACATATGCTAATTCATGATCCAGTTTTCCTTGTTGTGGTTGTATTTTTAGGTTAGCCAGTGTGGCCTATTGATTTTTACTATTTCCCTTCACTTCAATTGTGTGGATTTTTGTAAGTCTGTGTTGTTCACATTGGTTACACATTGAAATCCTTCTATATCTATTAAAATACAGATTTCTGGAATTTCTTAGATCTTATGAATTGCATGAGAACTTAAGACTCCTCTTTTTCTTTTCTTTCTCTCCTTCCTTCTTTTTTTAATTTTTTTTAATTTTGCCATTGTTGAGTATCTCAACGTTGTAGGCTTAGCTAGCCTAGAATTTGCTGTTATAGACCAGGCTAGCCACACACTTACAGAGATCCTTCTGCTTCTGTTTTCTGGGTATTGAGTTAAAGATCTACACCATCATATCCAACAGAATTCATATTTTTGACACGCCTCATATTCTAGGTTATTTTGTTGTTTTCTTATTTATTTTTTACATAGTTAAAAATCCAACCCAGGGTTTTGTGCATGCTAGTGAGGTGAGCCCTGAGCCCTCAACCCCTGAGCCGTGTGCATAGCCCTTCCTTTTTATCGAATATAGTTAACTGTTACATAATTAAAAGCAAACTCCCCCTTGTTAGTGACATATTCTAAGTGTTTGCTTCTGTCTTCTAGACAATTTATTGTTTGTAATCAACTCCATCAAACAAGACATTGTAAACCGAGTTCAGAATCCAAGAGAAGAGAGAGGACCCAGCATGGGGCAGAAACTTGAAATCCTCATTAAGGACACACTTGGTAAGGAGAACATCGTTAGATAACAACAGCTTGCACTGTGTGGTGCCAGAGTCAAAGAGTTCTTTCATTTTAAGGAAACTCATGTTCTCAGTGCTCTCCCCACTTCATTCCTGTCTCATCACCCCCGCCCCACCCCCGGGATTTATCGCTGTCAGTATTTTTACGAGAGC
>LOJH01003596.1:0-12494 GCA_001685095.1 Ellobius talpinus | reverse complement strand
TCTCTCTCTCTCTCTCTCTCTCTCTCTCTCTCTCTCCCCTCCCTCCCTCCCTCCTTCCTTCCTTCCTTCCTTCTTTCTTTCTATTTTCTTTCTCTCCTCTTCTGTCTGTCTCTATGTCTGTCTGTCTCTCTCTCTCTCTCTCTTTCTCTCTTTCTTTGAGACAGGGTTTCTCTGTATAGCCCTGGCTGTCCTAGAACTCGCTTTGTAGACCAGTTGGCCTCAAACTCACAGAGATCTGTCTGCCTCTGTCTCCCAAGTGCTGGAATTAAAGGTGTGCACCACCACCACCCTGCTTCCTCTTTTCTTAAAACAACTCTTTCATGGTATTTTAGGCACCTTCTAGTCTTGCTAGGTTCTTAGGTCCAGAACAGAGATGTGAACAGAAGAAAAGTTTAAGTCACTTTTGAGGATAGATGTAGCTTTTCTTGTTTTCTTTCTACTGATTTTATAGATGTAGCCTTTTATGAGTCATTTATGTAGTGCCCACTGTGTACCACATTTGCATGACATGAGTTTTTCTCTCACATGTTCTTCTCCTCACATGTAGCCCATGGGGGAGTGGTGATGGGGGTGGTATTCCAATCTTTTTCTCTGCCGTTGTTTTCTTTCATATGCTAATCTTTTTAAAAGATTTGTTTATTTGTATGAGTATTTTGCCTGTATGTATATCTGTTTACCACATGTGTACCTGTTGCCTTCAGAAGAGGGCCCCCTGGAATTGGGGTTACAGATGGTGTGAACTGCCTTGTGATCCTAGGACCTAAATCGGGGGTCCTAGAGAAGAGCAGTCAGTACGCTTAACTGCTGAGCCATCTCTCCAGCGCTTATACACTAATCTTGGTGCCTACTGTCCTGAGACAATGTTGTTTTATTCTTGGTACTATTCTGTTGCCTTTTTTTCCTGAAAATTTATTTAAAAATTAATTAGCACAAAAAACATACTAGATTTTGTTAGGCCATTTTTTTCAATTTGCTTTCTATTTTATTTTTATGTGTATGAGTATTTTTTATTAAGAACTTTTTTAATGCAATCTTTTCTTATTTTACATAGCTATTCCCGTTCCCATTACCTCCCCTCCTCCCACCCCACTCTTATTCCTCTACCCCCTCCATCCATTCCTTAGAAAAGGTAAGGCTTCCTATGGGGAGTCAACCAAGTCTGACACTTCACTTTGAAGCAAGACCAAGGCCCTCTCCCCGTATATCTAGGCTGAGCAAGGTGTCCCTCCAAAGAGAATGTGCTCCAAGATGCTATGCTAGTTCAAGCACTAGAGATAAATCCTGGTCCTACTGACAGTGGCCCCACAGACTGCTCAAGTCTCACAACTGTTCCCCACATTCACTGGGCCTAGTTTGGTCCTATGCAGGTTCCCTGCTATCAGTCCAGAGTCAGTGAGCTCTCACTAGCTTAGGTCAGCTGTTTCTGTGGGTATCACCATCATGGTCTTGACCCCTTTGCTCATATTATTGCTCCTCCCTCTCTTGGACTGGGCTCTGGTACCTTGGCCCAGTGCTTCGCTGTAGATCTATGTATCTGCTTCCATCAGTTGCTGGTTGAAGGAGCTATGATTACAATTTGATTACAGGGCGCAAGGCCAGTTTAGATGTCCTCTCCGTTGTTGCTTAGAGTCTTAACTGGGACCATCATTGTGGGTTCTTGGGAATTTCTCTAGTGCCATGTTTCACATCCCTTTGATGGCTCCCTCAGTCAAGATATCTTTTTCCTTGCTCTCCCTCTCTGTCCTTCCCCCTTCTTGAGCATCCCATTCCCTCATGTTCTCCTTTGAAAGCAGTGCTAAGGGGCATTTTCTAACAGATTTGTTCTTGATTCTTCTCCCCTCTTCTTTCCCATTCCCCTTTTATTTACTGCTCATGGCTACTTTTCCATTTTCATGTTATTTGTGTCCTGTTGTCCTCCCTCACATCCTGAACCCCTCTTTTCTTTCTCTCCATTTCATAGCCTGAACCTCCCTCCACTCACCTCCACTCCCATACATCCATATAGATGTAAAAACTAGGATTGATTGATCATGAGACTTTGGCTTTCTGAATTACCTGAATTACCTTGTTTAACATTAATTTTTCTATGGTTATCATGATTTCATTTTTCATTTTCATTCAGTTTTCTTTATAACTGGATAAATTTTATTGTGTACAGGCAACAACTTTTCAGTGTCCATTTGACTTGGTTCAGACTAGCTTTTCTGACTTCATGGAGGCCTCCCTTCTTAGTTCATGGCAGCTTGCTTTCTACAGTTTCTTGTGCTGTTTTGTTTGGTCCACCTTGTTCTTTCACACACTTCCTCCATCTCTTGTCAGTTTCATTTCCAGTCCTTGTAGTATCAGTGCTTCCTGTTACTATCAGCGACCTGGCAGAGTTTTTAAAAATTTTCCTTGCATCTTTCTTTTATTCAATGCTTACTGCTTGATTGAGTGAAAATCCCCATGGCTTCACCTTTGGATCTTGTTGACCTCCTGTGCTTTCCATGTAATTACCTGCTAGCTACTTTAGAATTTTTGTTCTCAAGTCTATTGG
Organism: Ellobius talpinus; assembly: GCA_001685095.1. Taxonomy (NCBI): domain Eukaryota; kingdom Metazoa; phylum Chordata; class Mammalia; order Rodentia; family Cricetidae; genus Ellobius; species Ellobius talpinus. Next base: position 9,958 of record LOJH01003596.1, on the reverse strand, counting down.
TTCCTTTTGGTTTGTCTCCCATGTAAACTGTTGATGCTGACACCATGTGGGTCTTACAGATCTGGGTAGTTTGTTCACACCTTCTTGAACGTTAGGAATGCAGAAGAGTCCAGATCTCATGGAGATCCCTTTTTACTTGTTTACTTATTTCTTAAGGTTTTAAAGAAATAACTAGCCTACGGAATTTTGAACCAACTAGATCTTCATAAGGAGACCTCTTCTCAATGAGAGAAAAAGTTGACAGAGATATCTCCACCAGTGACTTCTAACTCCTGAGCCAAAGTGATCCTCTTTTCTCAACCTGAGTAGCTCAGCTTTCCAGGGGCTAGACTTTTGTGGAGTTTTATTTTGTTTTTTGAGACAGGATCTTGCTATGTAGTCATGGAGGGCTAAATTTCAGGTATGCGTCATGCCTAGCTACTTGTTTGATGTGGAGAATTGGAAATAAACCTCTGCTACCACAAATGTGGAAGTCACAGTTACTTGAGTTCATGTGTTCAAGACTATCCTGGCCAAACACAAAGAAAATTCATCCCAGAGTCTCTATCAGGTTAGATGCATTTGGGGTTTCTTTGTATTAATTACTTTGTTAATTACTTCCTTGTATTGTTATTGTTTGTTACTTGTATTCTTTGTATTAATTAATTCCTTGTATTAATTGTTATTGTTTTTTACTTGTATTCTTTGTATTAATTAATCCTTTGCTTAGAACACTTGGAGAAGCTGTTCTAATGACACTTTCTTCTAGAAATCTTGTACCTCTTTTATGGAAAGCTGTACATTGCAGCCCCTTCTGAGTCAGTTTGATTATTTATATAGTCCTAAAAATTCTCTTCCTCCAGAACCTTAAATTTACTAAATTTGAGCAAAAGTAGTAGTCTCCCCATGGTAGGTGCTCCCTTTTTGTTCATATGCACATATGTAGGTAGGGGTGTGTGTGTGTGTGTGTTGTGCTGTTCATTATTTCTTCAGTCAGTTGGTTATATATTGTGTGCATTTTCCCTGCAGAGATGTGAACTAACATCTGTTTATGCTAGAAGGGCACCAACAACAGAACAAAGTAATGATTCCCCACACATCCATCTTGCTAAACCAATAAGTTTATCTGGCTTAGAGAGGACGAGTTAGGGGTTGCTTGCAGGAACATTGGTTACCTCTAAGCAACTGTTACCATCATAGAATTCCGCCCCATCATGGTATTTACCTCCTGGAAGCTGCATCATAGAGAGAAAGGTGGAGGCAAGATGATCAGAAAGTTCAAGGTCATCCTTAGCTACATTGAGAGTTGAGGGCAGCCTGAGCTACACAAGACCCTGTCTCAGAATAAAATAAAATTCCCCCAGAGATAGGAAATACTTTGGTTTTACTAGATCTTCTGGTTTATTGCTAATATTATTACTTGTTGAGATTTTCTTAACTTCCAAATATATTATTACAATTTGATACTTTGTAGGCATCTATTCAGGTCACCATCCCTTTTTATGTTGTCTTTCTTTCTCTTTGCCTGTGGGTCTGTGTATATTCTGAATAAAACTGAGAAACGCTCTCATAATGTGTTTTGAGTTTCACTTCCTGTGTTGTTTTTGCTTTTAAATGTTGGATTTTTGAATAGGAGTTAGTACTACTAGATCTTCATTTGCATTTAGGATTTGAATCCTACAGTAGAAGAGTAGCAAAAAATAGTACAGTGTATGCCTGTATTTTACTGACCTCATTTCACCAATAGCTGATATTTTACTCTATTTGTTTTATTTCTGCTCCTGTATACATGTGTATTTGGGGGAATATTGGAGCTAACTTGTAAGTATCATGATTCTTTATTTCTGTTTCAGCATGCATCTCTTAAAAAAAAAAACAAGGAGTTTTGTTTTGCTTTGTTTTTGAGACAGGTCTTTCTTTTCATGTATCCCTAACTGTCCTGGAACTTGTTATGTAGACCAGGCTGGCCTCTGATTGATAGGTACTGAGATTAAACGTGTGTGCCACTACATCCAGGAAGGATGTCTTATTAGCCACAGTACCAGCAGTATATCTAGATGTATGAGCACTGCTGTGATCTCCAATATGTTCCCCAAGCTTACATGCCTCTGCCTGCTTAGTTATACCCTTTACATCGTGTGTGTGTGTGTTCTGTTTGGGAGTATATTATTGGATTTAATTAATTTCCTTTTGTCTCTTAATTTCTCAGATCTTTTTCTTTTTAAATGAAAATCCTAAGTAATTGGTTCTCTTAAGTGTCCCAACATTTGGATTTATCTGTTTCTTCTTGTAAGGTGAAGCAAAATTTGTGTGTGTGTATGTGTGTGTGTTTAGGTGTATACATATGCAAGTACACATGCATATGTTGTGGGGGCTTGTGTGGAAGCCAAAGGTCAACCTCAGATATCTTTCCTTAGGAGTAGTCATCCACCTTGTTTTTTTCTCACTGGGGTCTGTTTTCACAAATTAGGCTAAGCTGGGTGGCTAACGAGCTACAGGAATACCCCTGTCGCCACTCTGCAGCTCTGGGATATACAAACACATGCCACCAAGCCCACTCAACTTTTTACATGGTTGCAATCTAACTCAGGTCCTCATGGTTGTGCAGTAAGTGATTCACTGACTGAGCCCAAGAGTTAAATTTTTGGCAAGAATTTACATATCTATCTCATTCCGTTAGTCAAGAGCATGGTGTGAGTTTGTCCTATTAGTGGTCATCCTGAGCTTGACTGAATAGTTGAGGTGGCATTGATATCTTTACAACTTGATGTATGTGTTGTAATCAGTGATTAAATCAGTGTCTTCTATTTCTACTCCGTTTTCTTTTTCTTGTGTGGGTTACCACTCCTCCATTTCACCGTCAGACAAGGGCTCACTAGCCCAGGCTAGCCTCAAACTCATGGTCTTCCTGCCTTAACCACTTGAGTTCTGGGATTACCAGCATGTGCCACCATTCCTAGTTTCATTTCCCTTGATACTTAAAAAAAATCTTAAACCTGTTTAAGTATTAATATTAAATATTTCTGGCTATATAAGATGAATAATAGGATGAGGAAGTCAGCATACTTGTGCTGTTCCTAATTTCTCTACCTCTAGTACTCTACCTTTTCTTATTCATTCACTTTTATTTAAAGTAAAGAAAGAGGAATTTAAATTATACAAGTAATTTTAGAAATTATTAGGTGTGTCTTTTGTACTTACGGTTGTAGTTGTGTGTGTCCACAACAGAACACAAGGAGGTCCAAACAGTTGAAGGACACAGGAAGCAAACTCATAGACTTAGGAAACAGTGCCTGCCAGTGGGCCTTGGCTTCCTTTGGGTATTGCTGCGTGTCATTTACCACTTTCAAACGCTTCATGACTCTTGGTGTGGGTCTCCTTAGGAGACGTAGTCTGCCATGTAGGATGGTTTTCTGGGCTGCATCAGCAAGAAGTGGAGCCCAGTATCAGTGTTTCAGATTTCTTCCCTGCCCTTTATGCCCTCTCCATATTTGTATTTTAAAGTGTACCTTTTATTCTCTTCAGGTCTCCCAGTCGCTGGGCAAACCTCAGAATTTGTTAACCAAGTGTTAGGGAAGACTGCTGAAGGCAACCCCACTGGAGGCCTTGTAGGACTAAGGATACCAGCATCAAAAGTGTAATCAGCCTCCTTGGACCACTGGTCAGAAATGTCTGTTTTTGTCACGTTATCCATTGTAAATTTTCATTCTGTTTTGCATGTCAATTAGCATTATGTAAACATTTATAATTAGGTTACATTGTTTTAAGAACTTGTAGCATAAGTGAAGCATGATCCAAAATACTTGATAATTGCATATTCAGAGCATAAACCAGTGTCCCTGCTGCTGGCATTAGAAAGGAAGCTCACATTAAGTAAATGTGAAATACAGATTGTAAACATCTGTTCAAGCAAAGCATTTTGGAGGAGTGAATATATTAATATAATGCTAAGTATTAAGGCGGATTTATGCTCTGAACCACACAGAAATACCGAGGAAGCATTTTTTCCAAATCCATTTAGATTGTTTTTAGAATGACTGCTTTTTTGTTCTAATTTTTCACAGCCATTAATCTCACTTGTATGTGGTGCACCTAGCACTCATTTGTGTACCATGTTTAGATGTTTTATTTTTAGAGCTCAATATGATATATATAAATATACAAATATATATATATAATTGTCTGTGCAGGAAAGAAAAAGCATATTCTTTGTGCCTTGTATTTTGGGGAAACTCTAAAACTGGTAATATTTTGTATGATGAAAACCCTAATGAGGAAAAACAAGATATATAGATGAGAAAATTATGGGGTTTAAATGTCTTTTTGTTCCAACTCTTTTTCAAATTTTTGAATGTATATAGGACTATGTTGAAATGTAGATATATGCCACAGAGTCTGTGTATTGTATAAAAAAATGAAACAAAAAACAAACAACAAAGATGGCTCTAGAAAACTCCTATTTCGGTACTTGACCGGAAGAAAATACTTGCACATTATTGCGATTGTTTTATTTTTTCTACCAAAGACAAATGCAACTGGTATGGCAGACTGCCAGTCTAAGTAAAGTTTTGCACAGCTTACATGATACTGTATGAATGTATGAAAAAAAAGAAAAAAATTAAAAGGTCAGGGTTAGGGATCTTACTCAACTGTGAATTTTATTTCTGTTTGGGTCCAATTATCTACAGAAGGAGCATCCATACATACAAATATTATTTTGCTGTTCCTCTAGTTTGCTTCCATAGTAGATAAGTTGGTGGCCATTTAGGTGTCTTTTATTTCTGCACTTATTGTAGGAAATTTTAATATATTTCGTATTAGTAAGCTATTGATAAAATAGTTTTTGACTTGGAAAATTAAAGTTTATTTAGCTTATTGTAGTATACTTCCACCAAACAACCAAAATAAAGATTATTTTTATTGTATTATATATATAAAAAAAGAAAAAAAGCTAAAAATATCTAATACTTTAGTTGCCACTTTTCCAATTGATGTATTATTGTGCATGTAATATTTTCAAAGATCAACACAAGCTTAAAAATTTATAAATTTTTATATTTTTGTACAGGTATTTTCTTCAAACTTACATGTGACTTATTTTCTGTAGTTTCTAGAATTGAGAAACATGAACACGTTTAGTTTTTAGGTGCTCTTTGCTCGTGTAAGCGGCTGTATTAGTCATTTAACTGTGCTCAGGCTTTCCCTCTGATGAGAAACTCCTGTGTCACGGCAGCGTTATAACCTCCCCCAGGTCCTGCCATCTGTCTTTCTTGATGGTTTTATCTCAAATCTTGTGTTTGGAACTATGAAAACTGGTAGCTTAAAAAGTAAAAGCGAGCATATCTAGAAGAAAAAGCTGAAATTTCAGACAGTTGCCGTTTCTCCATTACCCATTGATAGAACTAAACTAGTTGTCCTTGGGCCTTGCAGTAGTTTCTTTTCCTTTCTCTTCCTCCTCCCCTTTTGTAAGCTACAGCACATGAAGGTTCAATCCTAGAACACAGTAACAATCCAAAAATGTGTCTTACTTGCCTCTTTGACATCCTGAAACATAAACGAAGAACTGTCTTGACATGTTAGCTATACTGTGACAAGGCTCCTACGTGTTTGGTGGAAATGCACTTGTTCGTGCGCTCACCCCAACAGACAGTGAGCTCACATCTCATGCTTAGTAGAATGCAGGTGTTTACTTTTAGCTGGGAGAAAGAAAGCATAGGTTCACAAGTGGAAGTATATGAAGGCTTGGCAGTGTATATCTGATAAATTGTTAGTGTTCCAGAATATGGCAGTTTTGTAGTCAAGTGAACATCGCTTCATGGTAGCGATTCATTTGATAAAGTTTATAAAATTCCCCATTTATATCTGCCCTGTTAGGAATTCTGGTTTTTTGATATCCTTTTCTTGTCTGCAAACCAGAATTTGATTTTTTGGTCTTGCATTTCAAAAGACTTTGAATCTGTTTAGTAGATTCCATACCCGTGCATTTCAGTGTTTTATATGTACTACTTAAGTTAAATAGTTGAAAGCCTTTAAATAGTTGAGCTTTTTAATGTTGACACTTTATTTTGTACCTATTTATATATGTATGTATATCTTAGAAAAGCACTTTGTTATAAAATTGCATTTTATATGATTCCTGCCATTTGCTGCTAAACCTGGGCTGGTCAGAACGCTGCAGCGATACTTGATCTAAATAAAAACCTGGCAGTAAAATGTAGAGTGCAAGTTAAATCCTCTTGCTGTTTAAGATGACATAGGCAAGCTGTGCAGCTTTACATTTTAACCAGGGGACTCTGTGGCATTTAAAACCGTCTAGAAATGGTTGTACTTTTAATGCCAGTAATGATCTGCTTCCTTTATTGTTGTTAAAATACCTACACCTAGTGTATCACAGACAGTTCTCACAAGTACGTAAAAACCCCAACAGTTGTACATGTTCTGTTTTTATTTTTAAAAATGGTGGCATGTATTTTTGGGTGGAAATCATTAGAGTGAGAACTGTCTAAAGGTTTTCTGCATTCATACATGGTAAACAGATAGCTCATGAAGTCCAGAACCTTCCCTTAAGTGAAGGCATTGTGAACTCTCCTCAAATAAACCCATTGTTCCAAAAGCAACTATAAACTGACTCTAGTACTACTACAGTAAAAAAGTAACAATGAACCTTCTGCTTCCTGGTTTCAGATACACTGGATTCTTTAGTCTGTGCCCACATGAGAGCACGCTGCCCGGCTGCTCCTGTGAAGGTCGTGTGTGAGTTTTTCCGTCAGTGTGGTTGCTTGCTGTGCTGTACCATGTATGGGTTCTTGTCCTTTCTTTCCATGTCCTTCATGAGAGATTTGGGTGTGGCTTGATCTTGTGCCTTACTTGTACACTTAAATGAAACATCTTCATTCCCTCCTGCTTCCCAAACCTTAACTTTGTCCTTTTTGTAAGAGAATCAGAACTATTCCAGAAGCATCATGAAGGATTTCAGATGGGTGTGGTTCCATAGTTCCCTCTCTTTGTAGTTATTTTATACTTGTACGAGAGACCACTTTTGAATGATCTTTGAGTAATCTTGCTGCACATCCCTTCTCTGGCTTTTGTGAATTTGTCATGCGTCTCTCTGATGCTTGACTTCATTTGCTTCTTAGCAAGAGTCTGCATTATAGAAAGGTGCATTCATTTCATCTGCTTGAATGTGACTGTTTTGTTTTCCAGAACTTTTTAGGAGAAGAGTACCCATTTTGTTTGTTTTTTATTTACAACAGATGACAAGTCTCTTTAAAAGAAACAGAAGTACAGTACTTTTGAAATACAATGCTATTGGTATGAATTTTTCTTTTATATAATATTCATACAATTATCTGATGTTTGCCTTCATTAATAAAGCTGTTAGTTTACTCACCAAAATGTTGAGAATGGGCGTGCTCTTCTTTATTCCACACATTTAAATAATACTTTAGCTGCTAAGATTTAGTTAATTTCCTAAGACATGAATTCGAGTTGCCTTCAGCAAGAATTAACAAAACTCATGTTCCCTTTCTTTATATAGTCTTCCTAAAATTCTGTTCAACTGCTTTCTAATTAATTATGTGACAGAATGTTAGCATCTCTCCAAATCTTGAAACTTGAATTTTGAGAATGCATTGAATTTCAGTGTTAATGGAAAAGGTCTCAACTATGTTTCTAGTGGAGTCTTTTGTGGAATGCCATTTCCCATGGAACTGCAACCACTTGCACAACTTTGCACAGAACTGCAGTCTTGTTCTTCCCTGGATTGTGACAAATGAGTCTCACACAGTGCTGTAATACTTATGGATTCTTTTGTGATCTTTGTCATCTTAATAAGGGCATTATGAGAAGATGAGTTCATGGTTTTTGTTTTTGTCTTTTTTTAACATTTCAAACACAGTGGGATGTAACACTGAATGTCAGCTGTAGGGATGGTGGTTTCGTTCTAAGGAATAAGCATGTTGGGGGAATGTGATCCAAATGTACTACTGAGAGTTACATACACCCTTCCATAGGCAAGTGGGATTGTGTGTTGAAGCATAGTCCCCGTGCTTAGTAAACTGAAATAGAAAGGACACCTAGGAACTGCACTAGGCCAAATTGCCATTTTGTTTTGAAGAGCCTTTTGGAGGAGGTAAAGGTAACAGAACCTCACAGCTACTTCCAGATAGTATTTTGGAGTTGAAGACTCTGGCTAGTGAAGAGCACCCAGGTTTATATCTCCGTGTGCCAAGTGGGAACAGGGCTTGCCTCTTCCATAACAATGTAAACATCTGGTGTAGTTGACTCAGTTCCGGGTGCCAGGAGTGGGACTGATTCTGTGTCTTGCCCTTTGCCCTTGGATTTTTTTCGAACTAAATAACAAAACTGTGTATGTATACTGTATTGGCCTTTACACCACATGTTTTACGACACTGTACTTCACTGCCTGCTATTGTCTTCTTGCCCTAGAGTCTGTCCTTTAACGTAGCATTTGTGGTTCAGTGACTCTGGAGCTGCCAACACAGAAGGACAAGAATACAAAGTGTTTGTTCCACTGGTTTGGCCGCCTCTTCAAATAGTTGTGCTTAGGATCCTGTCTGTGATATGATCATAAATACTCCGTAGTTTTGTTTATTCCCTCACCTCCAGCTGGAGCTGTGACACTTTATTGGATTCAGTCTTGTCTCTTGTCTAGAAAGAATTGTATCTTGTTCACGCATGAGCTGTTTAAAAATGACTCAACATTGGTAAATAGTCGTGCAGTTTTCCTTTCAGGAGAAGGCCATGCACAGGTTGCTTTGTTTTCTGTCACCCTCTAACCTGTCAGCACTGTAGTCAGACACAGAATCATCAGTGTATGCAGCACCCGTTGTAATTTAAAATAAAAATATGAAAAGGTTTTGAATTGTTTGCCTCATATTTTGTCTTTTCTCCTTTCTGTTGCCTGCGACACAGCAGCCATCCATTCCTCAAAACAAACTGTTCCTAAGAAGTCTCCATCTTCACAGAGCAAGGGAGCCAACTGTACTGCCTCTTTGGGCATACAGAGTGCTAAGGATTATTGACATTGTAAGCTGGGCTTCTAGTATTTCAGTGAAATTTAGCTATACCATACAATTATTTGATAGAAACATTTGCTTTGTTTGTAAACAATAGTTTGTACTTAATTTATCCTTTGATAATTTGGACAAGGAATTTCTTCAAGGAAAACAAAGTATCAAAATAGTCTTCAGGCTAGGGGAGCTGTGTACCTAAGGCCTCTGCCAAGGGGACTGCACTAGGCGAAGGGGGCATAGGAGTGGGTGTTTTTCAGCAGCAAGTGTCTGTTGAGAACCTACTCTGCCAGAATGTGTGGGTAGGTGCTGGGTTACAGAGGGATTGAAGAGATTGCCATAAAATGAGTCTACCAAGGGGAGTGGCATGTGGGTAGGATGGCAGAAAACACGAGAAGTTGAAGGTATGACATCCTGGGGGGATGCTAAAGAAAGGATGGGGGCCAAGGAGATAAAGGTTAAAGTACCAAGCAAGCATCCATCCCCAGCACTCAGATGAACAGCAATATGTGGTGTGGGCACTTGTGTCTGCAGCCAGGGAGGCAGAGGTAGATCCCTGAGGCCCACAGCCCAGCATGGCCTACCTGGAAAGTAATGAGAGACCCCATTCCCCAAACAGGACAGCACCTAAGGGATGACAACTGAAGTTGACCTCTGGTCTACATATAGACACATAAAACTTGACTCTTTTTTCTCTATTTGAGTGATACTGAGGCCACTTTTTAAAAAGGCAAAGTAGATGTGCTTTCTCATGGGCTGATGATTATTCAAGACTTACCTCTCACAGTGTTGGTAACTGAGGAATCAGGGGAGCAGGGCCAGTGCAGTCCTTAGGGATATATCAGTTGGTGATTCTTAAGCTATAGCGCAATGAAGCATTTGAAAGAAAAACATTGGGCTGGAGAGATGGCTCAGAGATTAAGAGCACTGACTGCTCTTCCAGAGGT
>LOJH01003595.1:4053-38562 GCA_001685095.1 Ellobius talpinus | reverse complement strand
CCGCCAGGAAAGAGAGGGCATCAGTGGGCGGACGCCCGCGGGACCGCTGGTGTTGCGCGTATACGTCCGATCTCCGCCGGCCACCGCAAGAGGCCGCCGCCCCAGCAGCGGGCAGCCGGCGAGCAGGCATGCCGCGGCTTCTGGCGCCCTTGCTCTGCCTAACACTGCTGCCCGCGCTCGCCGCAAGAGGTAGGCGCCTGCGAGCCCGCAACTTCGCGCACCCTTCGGAAACTTCGGCTATGCCCTGCGCGCGCCGTGGGTGGATGGGAGTGAGGAGAGCTCTAGCTGCCAGAGTTGGTAGCCGGAGCTGGCGGATGGACATGGGGACCTGGCGTCCTCGCGTGTGAGGGGGGTCCTTCTCTTCAGCCCCCCTTCCGGGTGGACTCGCTTTACCCAGCGCGCCCGAAGTCGTTGGAAGCTCAGTGTGGGGCTCTGGGGCTTCGGGGCCCGGGGCCCGGGAGACTCAACCCTGGTTCGCTCTTGGGCAGCCGCGCCTGGGGCTCGCCGCGGGGGCGGACAGGCTGCCTGAGCCTGCTACTTTTCGATTTGAATCGAATCGGTTTTGGTTTCCTGTTGCTTCTTGGGACCATTATTTTCTTTCTTCTTCGCCTCTGGCCCGTGCTGGAGCGGATGTTGGGGCTCTGTGCTCGCCTTGCTTAGCGCGGGGTGGGGGAGATGTGCCCTGGATTCCTAGTCCCGAGTTTCGGGACCGCTGTCCTCTAGCGGGACACAAACTTTCGAAGAGGGGCAATGTACTGGCGGCTTGCTGCCTAGGGTGGGGAGTGGGACTGACTCACTTTGGAAGTTTGGGACTCATGCGCGGGCAAAGACTGGAACCTGGGGGCGGGGGGCGCTTATTTGCCTGCTGGCATCACCAAACGGGGACTTCTGAGGAGTCTTGTAGTGATCAACTACATCCGTCTCCCAGTAATTGGAGGGGAAAACTGCCTGCCCTTTTCTTACAAGTGGGGTTTTATGTGTCACTCCAGCTCGGCCCCCACATCGGGGCTTAATTTCTGGCGCTTCTTAAAATGATGGTAGGAGGGGCTTGATTAAGATTCCCCCCTTCCCGAGAATAGGGTGGAATTCCTTCCAAGTGCGGGCTCTAAGACCCCCTCCTTGGATGCGGCGGGGGCTGCCCCTGGAGATGCCTGCGAACAGGTATTGGGTGTCGGAGGAGGCGGGGCAGGTCTCCGGGTGCGGCCCCGCTGCCCCAGGAGGCGGCCCTGGCGCGACAATGGGCCGTTCTGATTCCCGGGCCGGCGCTTTGTTGGAGGGCGGGGTGGCGGGCTCCGCAGCTGTCGCTTTTTCCCACGATCGGGGAAGCTGAGTGTGGCCGCCCCCTCCCTCCTACTGCCCCCTCGTATTTTGTGTTTGAACCGAGGCAAGGGTGGAGGCTGGTCGGGGGCTTTGGGGGACTTCTTTATCCACACCCACTTTTGGCTGGGTGTGTAAGAAGTTTGGGAGAATGTCCCAAGTCCCTCAGTTCTTTCTATTGCTTTCCAGTTCGACCCACTGTGACTGGGGCTGTACACCTGCCACCTAGCCAGCTTATCCCTTTTCCACTCATTTCTGACTAAAACCGCGTAAGCCGAACCCTGATCCCGAAGGGTTGCCCAAAGTCCCCACCCCCACCTCCCGACTTCCAGTAACTCTAGCACACAAGTACCATGGCAGTAGTCTCCATCCACTATCAGGACCACGAGGGGTCGGCTGCCCAGATCCCAGACTGACCTCTCTCTTCTGACCCTTCCCCAGGCTTGAGATGCTCCCAGCCAAGTGGGACCTGCCTGAATGGAGGGAGGTGCGAAGTGGCCAACGGCACCGAAGCCTGTGTGTGAGTACCGCCCCTGAGGGGACCTGTTGCTTTTGTCTGAGCAGAGCCCCTTCCTTCTGGGGACAGAACACTGGGCTATTGTCTTCAGAAGACAGCCCAGAGGCTGAGTGCAGTCACGTGCTGACTTTTATTGGACAAAGTCTGGCAATTACTTAATCACCAGCAATTATGCCGTGTGTGGAGCTACTCTGGCCCCTGGAGGTTGGCACACTCCTTCATGGGCCCCCTCAGGCTCCTGGGAATCCATGGTACCCTAATTCTTATTTAAAATGCTTGAGAAACAGTTATTTTTGATGGGCAGTCTGGATCACTTACTGAGTCTGAGCCCCCACCCCCTGTCATCTGGGAGCCCTCTTCTAGGCAGGAGAACACTAGGTAGGAAGCTACCCTTTTTGTTTTGTTTTGTTTGTTTCTGGCTTTTGCTTTCTTGAGACAGGGTCTCACTAAGTAGCTCTGGCTGTCCTGGAACTCACTATGTAGAGACCTTTAATTCAGAGATCTGCCTGCCTCTGCCTCCCAACTGCGAGCCACCTCGAGCCAATGGAAAATGCCTATTTTAAGACAAGACTCACCCACCCCTCCTTGCTTCTTGGGTTCAAGGTGAGGTTGGGAGAAGTTGGAATGGTCCTTGTTGGCACTGCTGCCTGGGTGGTGGGTGTGGGTAAGTGCTGGAGTCTGGTTTCTGTCCTGGCAGCTGCAGCCCTACCTCCCCACTTTATGCCAGAGCTCAGGTCCTCAGGTCCTCAGCTGTGAAATGGGCGTGACTGGGGGGTGGGGTGGGAAGGTCTATTCCATGCTGGGAAATCCTCTGGACCAGCCAGCCAGGGTAAGTCTCCACTGGGGCTAGGGCCAGTGCCCTTCAACTTGAGCTTCTCCCTGATGAGACTAGCGAGGTGCTGGAGGCCGAGGCCTCCCCTGGAGGCTGCAGACAGAAACGGCTCCAGCCTGCGTGGCGCGCCCTCATTCCATCTACTGAAGGGCCCATCCCCTTGACAACGGGTGCTACTGCCTACAGTACCCAGCCTGTGGGCTGCAGCCCCACCTCCCTGGCCGGCCCGCCCTGTACAGAAGCCAATTAAGCAGGTCTGTGAGCAGTTTATTGGACAAAGCCGATTGTGCCTCTGTCTGACACTAATGAATGCACACTACTTTTTTTTTGCTTTTTTGGGGGGCCCCTTTCTCCCCCTGCAGAAGCCTCACGGACGCTTGATGCCCTAAATCTTATTTCCTTCCATTCAGAGGCCGACAGCTGGGATTCAGTAGAAGGGCAGCAGCTATTGTTGGGAGGCGATTAATGCTGTGTGATTAATTATGCGTGGCTTCCCAGAATGCACAACCCCCTTCCCCGCCACTATGCTCCTTGCTCTGCCTGCCTGCCTGCCTCACTGGCAGGGCAGAGCTGAAAGGCTTCTTATGCTTACTTCTTACTTCAGACAGAGGAAGGTGGGGGTAGTTTCTTCTTAGCCCCACCAGGCAATGGGCACAGCCTGGCCTGCTACATGCCAGTCACTTGTGTCTTGCTATCTGGTGGAGTTGTACGTGGGGTCCAGTCTGCTTGCTGTAATCCCGATAGCTTGTATCTTGTTATATGTGTGAAGACCTTTCAAGCTGAAGGCAAACGGGAGCTGAACTTTCTCTCCCACCTCCCAAACTTGGGGAAGCTGCTTGCAAGTCCCTTGCAGTACAAGCCAGGCCAATGAAAGGATCTTTGGTGCCAGGCCTTCTGTCTTGCGCTGGATCCTAAGGCCCTTCCTCCTTGGCGGAAAACTGGCCTCAGTTTGGCTCAGAGTTCCACGGAGTTCTGTCCACAGAGGCCCCATTGTGCTCACTTTGTAAGTCCAATGAGAGGAGATAGATATACTCACTTCTGGTCAACAGAGCTGGAGGCCAAGGCTACAGCTAGGCCTGGTTTGTGATGCACAGGTCTGGACTCACTGTGCGGCTTAGGGGACTTTGCAGTCAATCCATGGAGGGGCCCAGCTCACAGTCTGGGCTTGGGTGCTTGAGGACACCTCCCCTCCCCTATTCCTTGGTGGCTTTTACCTTCCCACTCTTGTCTACTTCTTCAGATGGCCTCAGGAGACCTACCCAAGAGTTGGCCACAGCACTCACAGAGGGTCCACCTCTCCTGGCAGAGGAAAGGAAGCCTCCTATTTTCCTCAAGGGCAAGTTTGGAGCCTGTAGGCCTAGCCATGACCTCAAGTGGTTTTTGACATCTGGTGCTGCCTACTCCGAGGAAGGCCTGAGAATGGAATCGTAGGATGGTGAATTAGTACCTTGTAAATTATCTCTTCTACCCAAACAGAGAAATTTCCCCAGAAACTTCTGGACAGGGAGTTTCAGGACTTAGGATTGGAAAGTGAATCCTTTTGGTACGAAGTGCCTTCTGGAAAGGTCCAGTACCCCTGAGGTCTAGCTAGCCAGTGATCATATGGGAAAGGCCTGGCGTCACATCCTGTAGACCGAGCACAGTCTGGGCAGCTGCTGTGTGCTGTGGGGTATCAGAGACCCTGTGGGGAAGTTTGGGACTCACTGTGGCTTCCTTGTAGATCCAATGTGTGCTGAGGAGGAAGGCTGAACAAGAGCTGTCATTTGAAGCGGGGGTGGGGGGAGGCATCTATACACTTGAATAAACATGAATTCACTGATCAAAAAAGGGGTGTAGACTCTGAGCTGAGGGAGCGTAAGAATAGTGTTAGGGAGACTAAGAGACCACTGTCACTGGGAGCAAAGTCTAATGTGATGAGGGCATCTTTTAAATGCATTTAGAAATCTGATGAACTAGCTAGAGAAGCTTGGGCTGATGGATGATAATCTTGGGGTGCCCTACAGTTGGGAAATGACTTCAGCCACTCCGTCTTTAAATCGGGGCAGATGCAGGGTTGATATATTGGTGGTGCCTCAGGACTGAGTAGGAGCTGTGAGTGGTGGACACTGTAAAATGTCGGGGTCCTTTGCATGCTGTCCTGGAGAGCTCATGGGGCTGCTTTCAAGGGCCTCGTTCTCCTATAGTAAGTTGGTTAATGAATTAATTTGCCATCCCAAAAGTACTGTCTAGTGGACCTGTTTGGATTTGATTCTGAGGATTCTAACTTGGGATGTGGCTACAGTTGTCAGCTCCTTTGGTTTCCTTTTTTGGACTTTCTCTGTCTGTGCTATCACAGCAGGCATATGTATGGAGGTCAGAAGACAACTCTTACGAGTCAGTTCTCTCCTTCCAGCGTGAGATCTGGGGATCGAAATCAGGTAGTCAGGCTTGTATAGTAACTGCCTTTTAGCTCTGCGCCATCTCGCTGCTCCTTCAGACACCTTAAAGCAACTACTGTTTTCTGAGCTCTACTCCAGGTGTAGCCCAGAACTGGCCGGGACCACTCAGGATTAAGAGAGTCATCCAGCATGTGTGTGACATATAGCAGGTGGGCCTGCCCCACCGTGGCCTGACAGGACTCTCAGTGGATTAGTCAAATCAGTCCTGCTTGGCCCTGGAGTGTCTCAGCTGATGCCATTTCTTCCCTTCCTCTAGCGTATATGTTATGGTCACATCCCTGACCCATCACTTCCCGCCTGTTTGGTGAGGAAACGGGTGAGGCCGGAAGTGATTGGTGAGCTGAGGAGGGACCCAGCATAATGTCATGTGTCTTCCGTCATCTGGCCTTGCTATGGTTCCCGTTCCGTTGAGTCACTTGCCATCTTGGGTTGGTCCCATCCTCCCCAGGAGGAGAGCCGAGGCTGTCTCAGGCCTGCCTGTCTGTGCGGTGCCTTGTCTGGCCTTCAAGGACAGGAGGTTAGAAAAACAGCCTCCCAGCCTCACTTGTCATGGAACCTGTGGGGAGACGTCCAGGTACCCGGACACCTGAGTAGAGGCGGGGTGTTCCGTGAAGGAAAGTGTCTCTGTGGGCAGCCCTGCCTCTGGCCAGAAGCCAACAGTTTTTCCACTGAAGGAATAATAATAATACTAAAAGGAGAGAGACAGAGAGCAAGCTGTGACCTCAGCAGGAAGAGGGTGGGGTAGGGCAGACAGGAGAGTCCTCTTTCAAGGAGCTGAGCAGGGTGTAGATAACCAGGGCCGGCAGCTTCAGTCCCCAGAAACTGGATGGTAGAGGAGTTTCCGCAAAGTTTCATGGCCCCTGTCAAAGATGGAAACTCCACAGGGGAAGAAGATGGCTCTGGTCCTCATCCCTGCCCCCTGTGGTGGGGTAGTGCACTGGTGTTCAGAAGGCCCAGATGGCAGTGGCAGCCTGGGCTGAGGGGTTGGGCCCTATCGTGTGGGGAGGGACATGCTTTGTGTCTCGGCTATAAATAGTGAGAGGATGTGGCTTTGCAGGTGAGTGGAGTCCACGCTGCTTTCCTGAAAAACGTGAAGGTAGCAGCCCTTGCAGAGCTGGGGCTGCCGTGATCAGCCCTGGAAACTTGGTGGCAGTGGGCCGGGTTTTCCCTGAAGGCCTGGCCCACCCTGTGTGTTTCATCTCCAGTTTATAGGTGGGAAAAACTGAAGCTAAGGGTGAAGAGGGTTGGGGGTGGAGGACCCAAGGCCAGCTTGCATCAGCTTTCACCTTCATGTGCAGGCGTATCCAGAACTTTCCAGGCCTTTCCCAGAGGCCGAGGGGAATCATCACCAGCTTTAACGAGCGGCTGGCTTCAGGGCATCGTTGTGACTACTTCAGGACGTGTCTGATCCCCCTTGTTTCCCAGGCAGGGCACACCCTGGCACCTGCCGACTGGAAGACACAGACCAGATGGCTGTGGTAAACTGTACTCAGGTCTCAGTTTACCCCCGTGCATGAGAGGGCCCCATAACCTCTTTTCTGCTGTATCTAGGCTGGACTCAGGGATAACCTACAGGTGTAAGAATGGCTGTTGCAGGTAGCATTACCTAGGACTGAAAAGTAGCTGTGTGGCAGGGCCAGTTCTGCAAGCTGGGGAATATTTTGCCTCGGGCTGGGGACACCCCTACTGGAGAAGAGAGTGATTGTCAGGGTGGGAGGGCAGGGGATGTCTTTCTTGTGGCCTCACCCTACCCTCTCTTGAGAGGTTCAGAACCCGGGGTTCTGAGGACCGATTTGGGAGAGATGGGGCTTTGGAGTGGTGGATTTACACGCTTTGTAAAATGCACCATTTGAGCCATGGAAAGTACACAAAACAGCATGCTTAGTAGAGGCGCAGGTTGCACAACTAGCACACCTATCCAGTTCCAGGCTTGTAATCACCCAGGGGCAGCTGCTTGCCAGCCCCCCTCTCCTCCCTGGCACCCACTGAGCTACCCTCTGACCCTGAGCCTTTGCTGTTCCATTTCCTGTGAATGAAGCTACCCAGTCTGTGACCACTGAGTGCTGCTTTCTGAACATGGAAGATGTAAGGGTCTCTCTGTGCCACTGTGGGTGCCAGCTCTGCCCTCCTCTTAGGATAGATTCCAGCTTCTGGTACCGTCAGGATAAGCCCTGTTCTGAGTCCTGACGAGTCCTAAAGGGACCAGAATGTACGTCTCTGGGCCTGTGTTGCCACCTGGGACTGTAGGGGAGTGGGGCCTAGCATGCTCCCATGTGAGTCTGATAACGGCCTAGTGTACCCAAGGCCCCACATTTCCCAGTGTGCATGGCAGACTCTCAGCCATCCTCATCTTGCTTTCCAACGGCCATCTAGCCTCTTGGCCTTTTACAACCTGAAGGGAGACCTAGTGAGGTCAGTGTGCCCAGTGCAGGACAATGGAGGCAGTGGATTTTTGCTGAGTGCTTAGTATGTGCTGGACCCTAGGATTTAGGGCAGGCAAGGCAGCCACCCTACTTAGGCACCCAGCTATGAGGAGATGGGAAACCAGGGAAGGTGGGCTGCTGGGGTCAAACTTAGTCTTCAAAGGGTAAAGCGTGGGGAATACCTTGTCTGAGTGTGCTAGGCCTTCCATAGCTTTGGGTGAGACCCACCGCAGGGTGGCATCTATGGTAGCCGAGACGGACCTGCAGGCAGGGGAGCCTTAGCCAGCGGGGGCAGTGTGTTGGGGCGGCAGGGAGGGAAGCTCTGACCCTGCCTCCTTTTGGCTTTTGCTGTGGTTTCCTCTCCATGGACTGGGACCTTTGAGAGGACCTGCTAGTCCCTCACAGGTACTTTCTGTTCCCTAGGAGGGGAACCAAGCTCCGTAAGAGGAAAGAGCTCTGTGCTCACCTTAGACATAGAGACTACCCCTTCAGTTGCCCCTGGGGCTCAGAGAGGTGTAATATCTCCTGCAGGCCTGTCTCCCTAGCAAGCACAGGTGGGTGGGAGTTTGATCATCCAGACTTCTAAGTGTCGCCAGTGAAAGGAAGAGGAGTAGTTAGTTGAATGGACTTGGAATTTGAGGGCTGCTTTCTCAGTGTCCCTGAGACCTACAGGATTCTAGAAGTAGAAGCCTCTTCCCCCAGGACCTCACATCTGGACCGTGCCTTTCTGTTACATCTCTTCCCTCCAGCAGCTCCTGGGCCAGAAGTGCTCTGGATAGGTGGCCCTCCCAACTTTCCCCTGTGCTCCTGTAATGTACACTCTAGAGTGAATTAGCTAGACTAATTCTTTTCTTCCTGCCCCCCCTTTTAAAGCAGTTTCTTTGTATGGTGCCCACCAGGTGAGTTTCATCCACTCCTGAGGCACAGGTAGGGAATGACTGTCACCAGTCGTGGAACGATGCCAAATGCTGGTTGCAGCCTTGTCCTAACAGGCAGATAAGAAGGGTTGTCATTGGACTTGTGTTGGCTTATCCTACTACCTGGCTGGGTGTCCCTGGTGCAACTGAAGTGCTTAAAGTGCTTGTCCTTCTGAGCTAAGTAAATGAGCCCCTTGCCATCTGTCGACACTGCTAATTTGCTGAACAAATTCTACCACAGGTAACGCCAGAGGCCAGTCTACCCCCAAGCCCTAGCACAGGTCTGAGGAGGCAGAGCCCGCTGCAAGCGCTGTCAATCTTGTGCGAGCAGCTCTGCCCTGTGCAACTTAGCTGAGGACTTGAGAGGTGGCTACATCTACCGCCAAGAGTCCTTAGGCCTGAGCAGGGGGACAAAGAACTGTCTTCCCAAGATGATACCCAGGCACTGAGGCCGTAGCTTGGCTCTGGGCCTCCTGCCTTAACACCACATGTGGGTCACCCTGTATGAATCACAGCCCAGCCACAGAGAGGCCAGGGAGCCGCAGGCAGCATGGAGGCCACTGACTTTCCTAGAGAAACATCTGTGTTTAATCAAGTTCAGGAAGAAAGCTGGGTGGCAGCCCGCTCGGTGGAGCAGGTTTTCCCACGGCCCAGAATCACGCGTGTGTGACCCTGTGTGTGTGTGTGTGTGTGTGTGTGTGTGTGTGTGGTGTAGTTTTTTATGTGTGTGCTCATGTGAGTGAGGGTACGTGGGAATGGGAGGAGACAGAGTTGACGGCAGCTTTCTTTCCTTCACCATGCTCTACCTCCATTTTTTGTGGCAGGTCTCTCACTGAATCTGAAGCTAATCAGTTCAGCCAGCCAGATGGTCACTCATCTTCAGGGGTCCTTCTATCTCTTCTCCTTGGAAGGCTGGGGCTACACTGCAGGAACATGCCATCACACTCACATTTTTACCTGGGTTCTGGGGATTTGAACTTAGGTCCTTGTGCTTGCATAGCAGGTGATTTGCCTACCAATTCAATGTTTTGTGTGTTTGTGTGTGTGTTCATATATGTATGTGTGTGTGCTTGGCATGTATGTGGAGGTCAGAGGTCAACACTATGTGTCCTCTAGTGCACTCCATCTAATTTTTTATACTGGAGCTCACTGATTCAGCTAGACTGGATAGCCAACAAGTCCCAAGGATCCTCTTGCCTCCTCCTCCCCAGTGCTAGGATCACAAATGTGTGCCACCATTCTGGGCTGATATGGGTGCTGAGAATTGACCTTAAGTTGTCATGCTTGCTCAGCAAACACTTTCCGGACAGAGCCAGTGCCCCTGTGTCTCACAGGTAGAGAGAGCTTTTGGTGTGCAGTGACCCCTATTGTAGACCGTATATCCATAGGCCAGATCCCAGAGATACTCCAGGGGAAGCAGCTCACACTCCGGGATCCCAGGGCTTAAGGAGAAATGTGGGTGGTAAACTCTGGAAAGATTACCCAGGCCTGAACAGCAGCAGCTTGGGCCTCGGGCTTGGGGACCTGCCTCCTACCATTTCCTCTCAGTTTTGGTTCTTAGTGAGCGGAAACAGCACAGTTACTGGAAATGAGAGTTTTGAGTGAAAGCGGGGCTTCCAGGGTTTGTGCTTTGCCCTGAGGTGGCTGGGGTAGGGGTAGGCGCTGCCTGTGTGCCTGACCCGCTGCTGCGCCATGGACCTCTGTCTCTTGTCTGGGTCTGGTGGATCATGACTTCTAGGGGTCCCGTGATGTGGGGCTTTCCTCCCTTCCTTCCTCTTCTCAGAGTCAGACAAGGATGACCTCAACTCTGTCTCAGAGCCTGACAGTCGAGACCAGGTGGGGCTGTGTCGCAGGGACCATGATATGACAGGTCAGGCCGTGGCTGTGTTCTGTCTTCGTGGCCCAGAGTCTGGCCCAGTCTGTGGTGTTGGCAGCTGAGTTAAGCTAGGCGGTCTAGTCAGATGGACTGGGGCCGGCCTGGGCCAAGTGGGTAGCCCTAGGCTGCTAAGACCTGGCTCACAGTTTTCAGAAACCACAGTGCAGGCTGGACACACACACACACACACACACACACACACACCCCGCCCACATACTCTGGACTTGGCCTCTAAGCCAGCGTGTCCCCTTCTAGCATCCTGGGTTTGGTCAAAGCTCAGAATGAGGATGTTTCCTTCAGAGTGGGGCCTGCAGCTATATTTTCACACTTCCTTTTCATCATACAGGACCATCTCCTTGGGGTGAGTGGAGGATCCCATGGGGTTTCTGATGCTAAAGGTGCTGGCTGTCCTCACTGCTGTGTATTGGACGTTGTTGTCTTTGGGGTCTCTGGGGTCTCACTTTGAGATCCCCGTGTATTATCATGAGGCTACAGAAAGTGCCAGGTTGACCTTGGACTGCTCTGACTTAATGGAGCATGTTCTTTTTGTTTTGTTCAACCCCAACTAAGGCTTTGAGAGTTCACAGGGTGTCAGTGAACTGATGTTTGAGAATAGGCCAGGCAGGCTGGTGTGATGGCTCAGCAGTTAAAGGCTAGGCTCACAACCAAAATATAAGAGAAAAGGCCAGGCATGGGGTATCAGTGTCCACAGGAATTGAGGGTCCAGAACCTGCAAGCCCAAAGCTTGCCCTAGCCCAGCTGAACTGGGACACCTTGGATCCCATACAGATTCCTCCCAGAGCACCCGCTCTTCCCTGGACCCCTTCTAGAGCAGAGTACACACAAGTGGCTCTCCCTATCTTCTAGAATTTACTGTGTCCTGAGGCAGAATGAGAGTTTCTCATGGATGGCCAGTACACTGTGAGACTTTTTGTAATCAGGATTGGGATTAGGCCTAGCCGTCCGCTGGGGTGTGGGGACCTCCCTGGCAGGGGAGCTCTTTCTTGTTGGAAAACATTTGACTGGGGTGGGAGCTGCTGAGTTTTGAAGGGTGGGGGTGACCTCTGGGGACCCCACCAAAGCTACAGTCTGCACTTCAGCCAGTCATCTGAAGGATTCACTGAAGCAGGTTTCCTGGGAGCTCTGGGAAGAATGTAGCCGAGGCCTGTCTCTCTTTGTCTGCCCAGCAGCCAGTGGCTCTGCCCCAGTGGGTAGCTGGACATGGGTTTCACTGCCACATCTTCAGTGCCCATGGTTGGGAAGGATGGCCACAGGGATGGCATGAGACAACCCTTCTACTGGGAGGGTTTTGGGGAAGCTAGGAGTTTGGAGGTTTCCCTTGCAGTGGCAAGTACCTCTCAGTTCCTGGGTGTCTCCCTAAGAGCCCTGCCCCCTTCCTACCAGTTTTGTTGCAGCCAGACTCCACCTCCTTTCTTTCTGGGAGATCAGGTGATCAAGCCCCAATCTAGATTGAGGGATGAGGCAGCTTGGGACGCCTGGGCACCTCTGCCTCTTTCCCAAGAAGCCTCTGCCACTCTGCTCTGCCTGTGACTGTTCTCTGAGCCAAGGCTGGTCTGCCATGGGTGACAGGAATTAAGTACTATAGAACTGTGCATGTATGTGCAGAGCCTGCTAGGCTTTTGTCTTCCCATCTGTAAAATGTACCTAGCTACCTCTAGGACTGGAGTAAGGGTCTAGTGAGGTGAAGCTTCTACATTCCAAGGACCAGTTTAGCCAAGAGGGAGTGTGTCCTCTCTTTTGGACCTGGGGAGGAAAACAGGGTAGCCCCTGAGCACCCCCTCCATCTTTATATTTACTTAGGGAAGCAGAGATGGGCAGGGGCCATACTGCTTTTAGCTTTGGCATAGAGTTCAGTGCAGGGTGTCTGGCTTCTCACTCTGGACGAAGCTCTTCTCTCTTCGCTTAACCTGAGCAGGTGCAGGGTTGAGCTCCACCCTGTACAGACCAGAGAGGCCTGTAGTTGTTGCCTGTGGCTCTCCCTAGCCTTTCCTGATACTTCTGCACACACAGTGCTTGTCCCTGTGAGTCCCCAGGACCACTCAGAATGGGTGGCAGGCATTGTGGAGTGCCAAAGGAAGACAAATTCTAGCCTTTGCCTGAAACTTGAGGCTCTCTGTGTTTTGGGAAGATCAAGCAGGAAACTGTCCTCAGTGGAAGCAGGAGCTTAAGCAGGTGTTTTTCACACCCTAGCAGTGACCTCTGCTTCCTGGTGACCCCAGTTTGCCGGGTGATGCTTTCATCAATGGTAGAAGGGACAGGTTGGGTGGAGTCTCCCACCCCTGCTCCCATGGGTCTCCACTTCCCACAGATCAACTCCAGGAAATATTTGATTGCCCCTCCCCCAGGAGGCTTTTGGTCCCCTCAAAGGGGCCTTCACATGCAGCAGCCAGGGGCATTGTTTTCCCTGTAGTGGGAAAGGTGGCTTCCCTGGAGGGCAGGTTCCAACCTCAACTGTCTCCCACACAAAGGGCTTCCCTGAGCCAGGCCAGGAAGCGGGTGCTTTTCCTGAGCTTCCTTTTCCAGCATATTTTAAACCACCCAAGGATGCAACTGGGGGGAAAGATTTGAAGACAAAAAGGCTGAGCATGCTGGGAGTGGTTCTCTGAGCTGGAAAGCCTGGGCCCTGGCCTCAGTCCTGGCTGGCACCTGTAGCCACCTGCAGACATGCTACACCTGCCCCAGCCCTGACCCACTTTCCCTCTCTGTCCAGGCAGCTTGAGCAACAGCTGATGTTTGGGGCAAGAGAGTCTACCTACCC
The DNA here is from genome assembly GCA_001685095.1 of Ellobius talpinus. Taxonomy (NCBI): domain Eukaryota; kingdom Metazoa; phylum Chordata; class Mammalia; order Rodentia; family Cricetidae; genus Ellobius; species Ellobius talpinus. The sequence goes on along the minus strand of LOJH01003595.1, from coordinate 25,463 downwards.
ACGGCCCTTACTGTCCTCTCACCTTCCTGCTGCTGTGGCCACCAGTGGGGGACAGGGCTTCGGGGGCAGGGAGGAGGCCACAGTTCAGTTATTCCTGCCTGCCACCCCTGCTGGGACAGGTGCAGCCACAGGTGCGGGCTATAAGTAGCAGTGTTGCTGCTCCCATTAAGGGCAAGGCTATCAGTGCCCCGGGCTACGTGGGTGCCCGCATGCTTGTATACCTCATCCAGCCAGGGTGGGGAGGGAAACTTGGTTGTGGGGATGAAGGCAAGAGACCATGAGGATGAAGGGGGCTGTTCCCACCCCTGTGTTCTAAATGATTTTCAGATAAGAGTTTGGATCCATGCAGGTTTGGTAGGAAGCTGGAGTCTTGTGTGTTCTTTGCACTGAGGGCTGTGGGGAAGCGAAGGGATAAGACTGTGGTTTGTAGGGGTCTCCTGTCGTTTGGACGTTGAATGGACTGCTTCTGAACAAGGGAGAGTACCCGAGAGTCAGTTTCCGCTGAAGAGACCAAAGTCAGACTCGGGGAGGGATCTACATTTCTACATTGAACCATCCCTGAGGTACAAGAGCATGGCCACCACTTGTTGAGTGAAAGCTTGAAGAACAAGGGTCTTGGCTATATTTGGGTAGCTCTAGACACAGGCAAAGAAGACTAAAGTGTGGATGAAGACAGGGGCTCCCTCCACCACCATCACCCGGTGCCAGACACTCTCAGCAGTGTGAGCGACTGAGGCATGCAGTGATGCACTGGGTGGGGAGGCCAGCCTCTGGGTGGGGAGGTGTACTTTCTGAGCCAAGGGCTTCAGATGCCTCCCTGCAGGCTCCTGGCCCCGGAGAAGAGTAAGCAAGGATCTTGGTGCTCACATAGGGACCTATGGTGCCTTCCAGTCCTCAGATGGGTATTCTTACCTGGGCAATGAATGTGCCCCCCCCAAGGATCAGGACCGCACCTTTGTGAATCAAACCAGCGCGAGAGTCCCTCAGCATCTTGGGTCTGCTGGTGCCTGCTGCAAGGGCCCCACCTTCAACAACCACCCTGCCCCACGCATACATCCCCACCCCCACCCCCACACAGAGAGCTCTTCTGTGAAACTGAGGCTACACTTGAGTGTAGCAGCTAAAGCAGAGCTAGGAGGGTCCCACAAACCCCACCCCTCCTGGAAGTGCTTTCTCTCACCCAAAGGTTTCTCTGTCTGCTAGGTTCTTGAAAGCTGTCATCTGTCCCCTGGGGGCGGCAGATGGCCATGTAGTTTGGAAAGGAAAACAGCACAATTTAGAATTAGTCCCGGGTGAGAGGCCACAGCAACATCTGCCTCCGGATGCTTTGGGGAGTCGCATTTCTATGGAGCAGCGGGGCCAGGGAGGTGGGAGGCAGCACAGTGGAAATACTGAAGCCGCCAACAAAGCTGCAGGCAGCATTTGGGGGATGACAGGCACAGGGGCCACTTGTACTCCTCTGCATCTGCGGAAGCCCGCCCCCTTCCTGGGCCCCAGCCTGCCTGCCACTCACCTGCAGCCAGCCACAGTGGCACAGGTCATACCTCAGGCTTTGGAGTGTGCTGCCTAGAAGAGGTGAGGTGGAGAAGTAGGTGCCCTAAGGAGACCTCAAGAAGGAAGTAAGGAGAGAGCACACCTGCCATGGCCAGGTTCCCGCTGCAGGAAGCCTTGCGTGCCAGAGCATTGCAGAGTGCAGGCAGCTCTTCTCTTGTTGACAGATCAGGCTCCTGCCCTGAGGAAGTCCTATCTTTCAGTCCTGGGAGGGTCCTTCTGCTACAGGGATAGGAGGTGACTCTGGGGAAGCAGAGGGGACATCCTGAGTCACTCAGGGAGGCTCTGGTCTGGTGCTCAGGGACTCCCCAGTGAGCGAGGCCACTGTCAGGTACAGCCTTCCATGCAGGGTTTAGGTGCCTCTTCGTTGCTCACATCCACCTGTCAGTGCTGAGGACCAAATAGCCAGTGATGCTGGGGATTGTGGCATGGCTGTAACCCAGTTGTGGCCATAAGGCCCCCTTTACCATCTTAGGGGCATCTGGATGCTGTGAGGAGAGAATGTGATTAGGTGGTAGAGAGGTGAGACAGGAAGGGCACAGCCAGAGGAGAAGGGCCTTTGGCCTGCCCCCCTCCCTTCCCCAGCTGACCCTGAGTTAGACCCTTCCATCTGGCGCCAGGCATCTGAGGGATGGTCCCATCCAGGTACTTGCTGGTCTTCCAGCTGTAGTACGTTGGTGGTGAATGGTGGCCTCACTCTGGTAGGCCCAGCCAGGCAACATGCCTGCACTATGGTGTCCCCAAGCCCAGGGTGGCTTATCGGGTGGACAATGGGCCTTCTCAGCCACCGCATTCCCCCACGGAGGAGCTTCCCTGGCCACCAACTTCCCAGCTCCTGCCCCACCCACTGGGGTTGGCATCTGGCTGCGCCCAGCAGGAGCAGCTGTCCCCTCCACAGATGCACCTGCTCCCTGCTGCCCTTTGTCCATATTGCCGGCGCCTGATTTATTGGCCATATTTTCCCCCTTGCTGGTCCAGCAGAACACAGCCGCGCTGACAAGCCTACATCCCGTTTAGGTGGGTTTCCCCCAGTCCTGCCATTGTAGTTCCTTTTCATGGTGCTGTAGGGAATACAGCCCATGGCTTGGGGGGAAGGGGGGTGTGAGCAGGTCTGGAGCCTTTGGCTATGTTCAGTGTCTTTACCTTAAGAAACCTAACCGGGGATTGCTTAAGGGCTGTAGACCCAGAATGGCATTGGGCTTACCCCATTTTCTCACCCAGGGAAATCTTCCCACCTCTTGAAGCCTTGGTCTCACTGGCCAAGAGCTCCCCCCACTTCCCTAGTCTACAGGGATGGGTGGATGGCAGCTCCATGGCTTTGAAGATGAAGCTCCCTCTGTCCCTCAACACCCCCTCCCCCGCAGCTTCACCAGTGGCTGGGAAAGAAAAAAAAAACCTTTTCTCCAAGTGGGCTGAGGCCAACTCTGCCCGACAAAGGGGCATTGATCCAGAGAGGAGGGCTGCTTCTAGGGGCCAGCCTCAGCCTGCAGATCCCAGGCTCCCAGCGGCCTCTCCAGCTGACTGGTAACTGGATCCATGAGTAGCCAAGGCAATGCCTGCCTCCTTGCCTCCCCAAGTGTGCTTCTGCCAGAGACTAGGTACCCCAGAGAAGCAGGTGTGGATCTCAGTGGCTGGTCACACTGGTGGGAGGTACCCTCCAGGGCTACCCCATGCAGAAGGAGCCAGATGGCCCCCCCAGCACTTACACCAAACACACACTTCCCAATTTGTGCGGGAACTCTTGCAAAGGCTTGAGTTAACTCCCCGGGGGAGGAGGGTGATTTGTTTTCTTTAAGCCAGTTGGTTTGAGACTTTTGGCTTCTGGCAACAGATGGTCGCTGGAGTGGCCATTTTGTGTCCTCCGTACCCAAGCCATGGACACAGATGAAAGGCTTCAGAGCAGACAGATGCCTCCCAGTATTCTGCGGAGATACCTGACCCCAGGCCCCAAGCTGCCTCCAGCAGCCTTAGTGGGACGGTCTCTCCTGGGGCCAACTCTCACGCAGAGGTTTGGTTATAAATAGCCATTCAGAAGCAAGTGGAGACTAACAGGCTGGCATTGGAGGTGGGGATTGGGGCAGGTTACAGCCTCAGCTTTGGGTGCTTGGGGATCAAGGGACAGTCTCTATGCTGGTGGGCAACCTCTGGAAAGCAGAGGCTGTTGGCAGGGGCTATGTCCACCCAGAACCTGGCTGTGACCCTGCCGTGGGGCTGCTTTGTCAGCCAGCACGTTCTGCCTCACAGCCTTTACCTCTGGGAAGAGCTTGGCCTGGCTGCTCCCAGAGCCTTCTCTGGGAGTGAGGGACCTGAAGGCGGGGCAGGAGTGGGGTCGGGGAATTCATGGCCCAGGCTCTGGAAGCAAGGTAGGAAGGTGGCTAAGTAGGCTCCTGTGGCTGGGGTGGTGGTGGACCTTGAACTTGTCCCTTCAGGGAACCAGTGAGTCTAGGCATGAAGACAGGATGCCCCCACTTGTACGGAGATGGGACAGGCTCTCAGCCTACCAGAGTGCCCACAGTGAGCTGAGGAGAGCTATCCTTCGCTGCATTGTGTCCTCAGAGACCAGTGCTGCTGCTGCTGCTGCTGGATGTGTGGCACAGAGAACTTGTGTCTGGAAATTTAATTTGTCCCCCTGAGGGAGTGTCATTGCTGCCAGGGGTATGCTATGAGGAACCTGTGTCTGGGAGCTGAGCTGTAGAGAGTGGGCACCAGCCTGCATCCTGGCATAGCCCCCTGGCTATGGGGCAGGAACTGAATAGGAAGAAAGCACATACACTCTCCAGTCTGCTCTGCTTCCCGCGTTTACTGCGCTATTGATGTTTGAAAGTCAAAGGAACCGTGAACTCTTTTATTACCCAGATGATGCATATTCATGACAGAAGCTGGGAGAGAAAAAGCAGATCAGCCTCCCAAATGAGAGTTTCACGGAGTGCCCCCACCCACCCCCGGGGGCTCTGCTGGGCCTGCAGGGGCCCCTTCTCCATGGCTCACTCTATACTCACAAGTATAGACCCATGGGTTTGAAATCTGCCGGGTTTGAAATTCAAGCTGGTCTTGTCTCTCCAGCCTGGCCCCAATTAACAGTTATTATTTCTTTTTATTGAGGTGAAGTTCACTTACTCTGTGAAAGCAGCCGCTTTAAAGTGAGTGCCTCCGAGGTACTGGTGCATGCTCCAGAAGTTTCGTCACCTCGGAAACCTCTGCCCACCGAGCAGCCACTGCTCCTCGCTTCTAGAGCCTGATTCCAGTTGCACCTGCTACCCAGGGTGGGAAGAGCTGTGGCCAACAGAAAAGAAGGCTGGGGTGCTAACTGCCCTGTGTGTCTGTCAACAGCTGCAGCGGGGCCTTTGTGGGCCAACGATGCCAGGACCCCAATCCATGCCTGAGCACACCCTGCAAGAATGCTGGAACATGCCATGTTGTGGACCATGGTGGCACTGTGGATTACGCCTGCAACTGTCCCCTGGGTTTCTCTGGGCCCCTCTGCCTGACACCTCTGGACAATGCCTGCCTAGCCAACCCCTGCCGCAATGGGGGCACCTGTGACCTGCTCACTCTCACAGAATACAAGTGCCGCTGCCCCCCAGGATGGTCAGGTAAGGGCTATGAGAAGGCTGTGAACTTCATGGCTGGGACCCTTAGAGTAGCCCAGGCTACCCTACTATATATATTGACTTGAGATAATCTAGTATGCCAAACTTTCTCCAAGATAAGCAGGGATCTACTATCCTGAAAACTCTTAGGGTTCCTCAGGAACTCTGGTCCTTTCCAGCCCTGAACTGTCTGATATTTGGCTGCCAGAGCCCCAAACCCTCTGTTTCTGTAAGCAAAGGGGGAGTCCTCATGCAGCACTGGTCTCACCCTCTCCCTGGCAGGATGCTTTCAGCTGCCATTGGTTAGATATGTGGGGTCCAGGAGACAGCTAGTACAAATTTTGGGCTACCTATTCCTACTCCTGTCTCTGTCCTTGGGTGGTCACTTGGTCTCTTGTAATCCCCAGGCCTCTGTGTATAGAAAGATGTCTACATTTTGCATCAGGTACTAAGAAACACCCCTAGTTGGTGCCTCCATGATGTCCAAATTTGCCATGGAATCATAAGGGAGGCCCTGGCTACAGCTGACCCTCTTGCTTCCCCACTCCAGGAAAGTCATGTCAGCAAGCTGACCCGTGTGCCTCCAACCCTTGTGCCAATGGTGGCCAGTGCCTACCCTTTGAGTCTTCATACATCTGTGGCTGCCCTCCTGGCTTCCATGGCCCCACCTGCAGGCAAGATGTTAACGAGTGCAGCCAGAACCCTGGGCTGTGTCGCCACGGAGGCACCTGCCACAACGAGTTCGGCTCCTATCGCTGTGCCTGCCGTGCCACCCATACGGGTCCCCACTGTGAACTGCCCTACGTGCCCTGCAGCCCCTCACCCTGCCAGAATGGGGGCACCTGCCGCCCTACGGGAGACACCACTCACGAGTGTGCCTGCCTGCCAGGTGGGTCCCATCTCAATATTACTGACCTCCAGCCTGGATGTCCACACCCATGCGTGTTCTGCTGTCAAGCCAGAGGGGTACAGAAAAGGGATCATACCCTTTGTGGGGAGAGCACAGAGGAAGTTTAGAAGGCCGGCAGCAGAGAGCCCGGTGACCAGGGCATGGTTCTCAGGAGCAGGTGCCCATGAAGGAAGCCTCAGGTGTGGTGTAAGAGCATGTTAAGATAGGGGTATCAAAGCCAGGTGACACTCTTAATGGCACTACACACTTCAGGCCCCACTGGTCCATTTCCGTCTGGGCCATCTGCTGAGATCCATCAGCTGGGTGCGTGAGCCCCAAGCCTTCTTTCTGCTAAGGGTGCTGGTATTTCCTTCATCCTGGAACTCCCCTGATCCTGGCTGCCTAACTCCCTGTCTATACCCAGAGCCTCTTAGGGCTGGGGCTAACCTGCCTGTAAAGCCAGCTCGTGAGCTGCCTGGCATCTGCGTGTGAGTCTGTATGTCGGAGGAGCAACCTGTCATGGGCAGTCCCTGGGGTTTCCCCTGTCTCAGGGGATGGAAGTTGGTTAGTAGGGCCTTGAGGACCTGAGGGGCGGAGAATTGCTCATTACTTCCTAGGCAGTATTCTTCCCCTGGGCCTGCTGTTGCTACAGTGTGGGGCCTTTCTGCTAAGGATGGTAACTCAAAGGTTTAAGACCTCCTCTCATACTAGGAGGTTGAGAATGGGCTCAGGAAATAGGAATAGGTTTGGTTGCTGGAGGTAACCTCAGGCCACCCCACCCCCTTTGCAACCCTGGGGCCACACTACCCCCTGAAAAAGGGAAGTTCCCTTCTGCTCTGAGCTTGCAGAGCCAGCCTCAAGAGTCTGCGTGCAGACTCCGGCTTGTGCATTTCCTGAAAGTCATTGGGCAAGCTTGGAGGTAACAGACAGCTGCCTACACATTCTGTGGCCAGCTAGGCTTTCTGGAGGGACAGAATCTTCATGCTCAGTAGGCCCCAGAGCTCTGGGTTCAGATCCTCCTTGGTGGCCACATAAGACTTCAGATGTTAGAACCTGTGTTGAGAGGCTATACTGCTAGGTCTGTCGTGGGGGCTGGAAGAAAACGACTTTGTCCAAGGAGCTTGTGTATGGCGCTGGCACCCATCCACCTTAGGCAGGGTGGGGTGGGTCAACTCAGGGTGTTGGGAGGTGGGCAGGAGGGAAGGAAGGGCTGGGTGGGGTCTGCTTACCCTGACTGGTGGGTCTTAGACATGGATGTGTTAGTGGCTGGGTCACCCCTAAAAGCAGGACACCCTGAAAAACGTGGAGACTTTCAGAGTAAGAAGAGGTGAGAATTGTTTGCCCAAGTTGCTGAAGGGACTCAGTCAGGGCTCAGTTATACCCACCCTTTTGGCTCTCAGGTAGCCCTGTACCAGGTCCCCTGAGGGGCACATGACCTAAGGAGATCTAGGGCACTAAGGTCAGGACTGAACTCCGCCCTGGGAGCTCTGGCTAGGGATTGAAGTGACTCTGGCTCCTAGGTACCTTACTGGGTCCCACCTGGCTCCCTTGTGGTCTCACAGGCCCTGTTTCCCTAGAGGAGGCTCCAGCCAGGCTGCATGTTGGACTTAAGCTTTCTCGTCCTCTCCCCGAGTGAGATCATTCTGCACTGCTCAGGGCGCCTCCAGGCTCAGTTCTAGCCTGGAAACGTAGCTTGCGTTAGAATAAAGCCCTGCACAGGCAGGGAGACAGGGTGTTTGGTCTCGCTGACCCCTAGGTGGGCGCTAGACTCCCGGTTGGCTCTTCCCCCTCCTAGACAAGCATTTGTTCTTCATTTTGGCTTTTCCCAGCCTCCAGCTTTTTGCTGTGGTGAAAGGTGGTGGGGTGGAGGGGGAATCTTTGAGGAGGAGCCAAACAGGTGGGTTCTCCAAGGGCAAGAGGGGTTCAAAGGCATCCCCAGAGAGGGTGTTAATTAGTAACCGGCTGCAGGTTTGGCTGTTGCCAGACTCGCCTTTCTGGGTTGATCATTGAACCTGCGGGAGTTGAGGAGATTAATAGCTAACTGGCTGCTGAGGAGGCCCTCATGAAGGCCACGCTGCAGGCCACACCTTGGGGCCCAGCCCCAGGCTAGATGAGCTGCTTTAGCCTGTGGAGGAGAGAGAGGTGCCCTCGCTGTGCTCTAGGGAAAATAGCTCACAGGTCCTGATTCGGCAGGCCTGCCTGGGTCCCACCCCCAGGCCCTAGTATGAACTCCAGCAGTTTTAAGTATTTGTGCCTACCCCACTGATTTACTGTAGAGAACCCCAATGTGCAGTTTCCAGAAACACTGTTAGTAGTTTTATAGCAGAACCTTCTAGAACACTGTTTCTGGATCCCTGACTGTTTAATCAGCTCTTTACACAGGGACTGTCTAGAAGGGAGCTGTCACCTGGGCACAGGAGCAGGGAGGCCATGGACGGATAGATAGATGCCTTGTCCTGAGCAGTACATTGGGCCCAGCTAGAAACTGAAGACACTGGAGCCCAGCAGGGCTTCTCAGCTGGCCCCTAAGGTCAGGTTGACCTGCTGGCCTCTGTCCTACAGGCTTTACTGGCCAGAATTGTGAAGAAAACGTGGATGACTGTCCGGGAAACAACTGCAAGAATGGGGGTGCATGCGTGGATGGCGTGAATACCTATAATTGCCGCTGCCCACCGGAGTGGACAGGTGTGTACGTGGGACTTCCGTGTGACAGCCTTCTACTCATCAAACTGCATGCAATGGAGTGGTAGGGAGGTCTGAGCTCTGTTCCCTGCTCGGGAAGCCCAGGCTGGAAGACCCGGGGTGACCCAGGACACTGGTGGCGTGGGACAGCTCCTGGGCCTCCACTTAGAGTCAGCACAGCTCAGCATCAGCTGGTTCTTGTGGGCTATTAGCACACATCCAAAATCAGGTCCCAGAACTGAGCCAGACAGAGGTCTAGCATTCTGGGCAAGCTATCCAGGGATGAATACAAAGCTGCCCTCAGGGGGATCAGTAATGTTAATGATAAATTAATGATAAAGTAGGACTGACAGCCCTTTCGGCTGGAGAATGGGGTGAGGCGTGCTGGCTGCATAAGTCAGCTAGGAAGACTTCCTGGAGAGAGTGGCTTACAGTCCCACAGCCAAGGGCAGGGAGCATCCCCTGAGGTTGATGGTTCTGTGGTCCTCCCAGGTCAGTCTGCACAGAGGATGCTCAGCACGTAGCATCCCCTGAGGCTGATGGTCCTGTGGTCCTCCCAGGTCAGTCTGCACAGAGGATGCTCAGTACATAGCATCCCCTGAGGTTGATGGTCCTGTGGCCCTCCCAGGTCAGTCTGCACAGAGGATGCTCAGCACGTAGCATCCCCTGAGGTTGATGGTCCTGTGGTCCTCCCAGGTCAGTACTGCACAGAGGATGTGGATGAGTGTCAGCTGATGCCCAATGCCTGCCAGAATGGTGGAACCTGCCACAATACACATGGTGGCTACAACTGTGTGTGTGTCAATGGCTGGACTGGGGAAGACTGCAGTGAGAACATCGATGACTGTGCTAGTGCTGCCTGTTTCCAGGGTGCCACCTGCCATGACCGCGTGGCCTCCTTCTATTGCGAGTGTCCACATGGGCGCACAGGTGAGTGAGCGTGGAGTCTTCGAGGAGAAGGCAAGCTTGGTTGGATTGTCAACCTTGGCTGCACACACCTGGGGCACTGCGAGTGAGGTGGCAGGGACCAGCTTCACTCCGACATAGCTACAGGGCTGGGCACGTGGCTCAGCTGGTAGAGTGCTTGCCTGGCATGCACAAGGCCCTGGATTCAACTCTCAGTGCCACATAAGCTGTGTGGGTGGTGGTGGCGTATGCCTGTCAGTCTAACACTCAGGGAACAGTGGATCAAAAGTTCAAGATCTTCTTTAGCTATATAGCAAACTTGAGTCCAGCCTGGAATATGAGAGAGACCCTGTCTCAGAAAAGCACAACCAACCAAAAGACAAGACGAAACAAAACAAAAAAGCAGATAAAGCTGTGGCTCTAATGACCAGGTGGACCTTGACAAAATACTTGCAGTGATCCAAGCATTATGGGATGTTATGGGATGCTGGAGTGAGTCACAGAGATTCATTTCAGGGTGTTGGGTGAGGATGAGCCAGCTGCAACAGCCAGTCAGTAGGGAAAAGCAATGCGCACTCATCACAGCTGCCCTGTCTAGGTCTGCTGTGCCACCTCAACGATGCGTGCATCAGCAACCCCTGCAACGAGGGATCGAACTGTGACACCAATCCTGTCAATGGCAAGGCCATCTGCACTTGTCCCTCCGGGTACACGGGGCCAGCCTGCAGCCAGGACGTGGATGAATGTGCTCTGGGTAGGTGCAGGTCTGGGTAGGTGCAGGTCTGACTGGCCTGTCACATGGGGGATGTGACCTGTCCCGGAGAACCACCAGTTTGGTGACATGGGCTGGGGCACGGAGGGCTAGATCAACCCTCATCTGTGCCTCCCCCACCAGGTGCCAACCCCTGTGAGCATGCAGGCAAGTGCCTCAACACTCTGGGTTCCTTTGAGTGCCAGTGTCTACAGGGCTACACGGGACCCCGCTGTGAGATTGATGTCAATGAGTGCATCTCCAACCCGTGTCAGAATGATGCCACCTGCCTGGACCAGATTGGGGAGTTCCAGTGTATATGTATGCCAGGTATGTTTTTGCTGCCTCCCACCCTGGGGGCTGCCAAGAGCAGGGAGCCGGAGACTGAGTCAAGGCTGGATAGCTTTGAGTAAGGCTTCTGTCAGGGTTGGTAACACATGGGGAACTGATACTAGGTGAACAGAACAAAGCAGAGCAGATACGGACCCAAACCCCAGTGGGCTGGCATACTAGGACTGTATGAGGGAGGGTCACTTCTGTCCCATATCTTCAGTTGGGAGAGGGCTCTAGTAGGGCCTACTGAAGCCATCCTCAGTGTCACCATCTCCCGTCCACAGGTTATGAGGGTGTGTACTGTGAGATCAATACGGACGAGTGTGCCAGCAGCCCCTGCCTGCACAATGGCCACTGCATGGACAAGATTAATGAGTTCCTGTGTCAGTGCCCCAAAGGTGAGGCCACCTGCTTACCACAGGACCTGTGTCTTCTTGATCTCCTCCCAGACTACTTTGAGGGAGGACTTTGCCTTTGTGAGTTGACCAGGATGTTTTCAGGTCTTCCTCAAAGGAGAAGGCAGTGGGCAATTGAGCCCATGCTGAGATGTAGGGAGCCTGGCACCTGAAAATCTTTACTGAAGGAGGGAAGGATGACAGAAGCTGCAGTGCCTCTGAGATAGGAGGGCCCACCTGCCTGGCTCTCCCCATGTCCACTTCTTGATGGCCATGGGGAGTGAGGACATAGCATAGAGATCTCACCTAATAGGGCTGGGAAGGACTTGGAGGAAATGAGTAGGGAATGGAGGGGCCTTGGGAAGGTGTCTCGCCTACCCCAGGACTGGACAAGGCCTTGGGCCTTCTGAGATGTAAATCAGCCATCCTAGACATGGTTGAGCCAGGGGAGCCCCATTCACAGCCTAGTGCAGCAGTAACCATAGCAACCAGAGGAAGTTTGGGGAAAAAAGGACCCTCTGTTAGGCCAGGGAGGCAGCCATTGAGCAGTGCTGAACCTTTGATCAGAGGGACAGGGTGTAAGAGGCAGGATACAAGAGGCAGGTAGAAGCCTTCAGGTCATCTGTACCTAGAGCCAAAGCACCCTCTGGGGAGCCCATGTAGGCAGGCATTCAACTAACGCTAAGGTTTGTGGGTAGCAACCAAGGGGCTAAGATACAATCAGATATAACCATTTCCTCTTCCTCGGCCAGGCTTCAGCGGGCACCTGTGCCAGTATGATGTGGATGAGTGTGCCAGCACACCTTGCAAGAATGGTGCCAAGTGCCTGGATGGGCCCAACACCTACACCTGCGTGTGCACGGAAGGTATAAGAGGCAGTGCGGGATCTGTGGGGCTAGAGGGTGGGAAGAGGACAGGAGAGTGGGGAGGAGTAATAAGGATATCCCAGGGTATATGACACCTCTACATCCATCAGTGGCCTGGCAGTGACCCTGGGATGGCTCAGTGGTTTCCCAATGTGTGTCCAGCTAAGTGTTGAGGGAGTAACTGGCCCTGAAGCTCACCTGTGCCCACCCTTCTTGTGGTCTAGGTTACACAGGGACCCACTGTGAGGTGGACATCGATGAATGTGACCCTGACCCCTGTCACTATGGTTCCTGCAAGGATGGTGTGGCCACCTTTACCTGCCTCTGCCAGCCAGGCTACACGGGCCATCACTGTGAGACCAACATTAATGAGTGCCACAGCCAGCCGTGCCGCCACGGGGGCACCTGCCAAGACCGTGACAACTCCTACCTCTGCTTATGCCTCAAGGGAACCACAGGTGACTGGCCAGAGCCGGCAGTGGGTGGAAAAGGGCAAGGCTAAGCTTGGAAGCTAGCTGACCATATGTCACATGACCCTAGGACCCAACTGTGAGATCAACTTGGATGACTGTGCCAGCAACCCCTGCGACTCAGGCACCTGTCTGGATAAGATTGATGGCTACGAGTGTGCCTGCGAGCCAGGTTACACAGGTGAATGGCTGAAGTCAGAGGTCAAGGTTAATCGTAGAGTTAGATGAGTCAGGTCTGGGAGGATCTCTGGAGTTAGCAGGAGTCCAAGGGCTGGATGACACAAGCTGGGTGCCCACGACCCTGGGGGGACAGCCGAAGAGAATGGGTCTCAAGACTATAATAAAGCTGGTCTGAAGAATGGCTCAGTTGATGAGGGGTTGGTCTAGCAGGCATGAAGCCCTGGGTTCAGTTCTGCAACCACATAAACCAGGCACAGTGGCATATGTTTGTAACCCTAGCTCTCTGACATCGAAAGCGAGAAGATGAGAGGTTCAGGTCATTCTCAGCTACCTAATGGGTCTGTAGCTAGGCTGGAATACATGAGACCCCGAAGCTACTGGCGCTACAGTCATGTGGCTCATTGCTACATAAAGCATTTACCATAGCTCAGAATTTCACAGATGAGCATGGCCCAGAAAGGGAGGGGTGGGCTCTGGGTGGCAGGCCTGGTATCTGAGTCCCTCCCCACCCACAGGGAGCATGTGCAACGTCAACATTGATGAGTGTGCAGGCAGCCCCTGCCACAATGGGGGTACCTGTGAGGATGGCATCGCTGGCTTCACCTGCCGCTGCCCCGAAGGCTACCACGATCCCACGTGCCTGTCCGAGGTCAACGAGTGCAACAGTAACCCCTGCATCCACGGGGTTTGCCGGGATGGCCTCAACGGGTACGGCAGGCTGGCATGGGAGGTATCAGCTAGAAGCCTGGGGCAGGCACAGGCTGGGTGGATGTGTGCTCCAATGGTCTTGAGGTTGGCCCCCAGTATCTTCCCAGCATCCCTGCTCTGTTTCCTCATTGGCCAGCATCAGCTGAAGATACAGCCATAAGTACCCTAAACCCACTGTGGCAGCTGAAGCAGTCTTCTGACACTTATGATAAGGACAACAGCCCTTTGTCAAGTGCAGGGTGGAGGGGACATGGATAGGTGAATGGACTATTAAAGTCTTTATTGAAACTATTAAAGTTTTACACAGAAGGTCAGTACTTTGTCACATTCACATTGTCCCAGTCTGGAACCCTTGCCTGGTTTTGGGCAAGGTGGTTATCTCCAGCTCACCTTAAGAGTGTCCCAGTAGGGGCTGGAGAAATGGCTCAGAGGTTAAGAGCACAGACTGCTCTCTCAGAGGTTCTAAGTTCGATTCCCAGCAACCACATGGTGGCTCACAGCCATCAATAATGAAATCTGGTCCCTTCTTCTGGCATACAAGCATACATGGAAGGAATGTTGTATACATAATAAATAAAGTTTAAAAAAAAAGAGTGTCCCAGTAGATGATGGGCTCTGAGCCCGGGCTGCAGCTCAGTCTTCTGCGTAGGTACAAGTGTGACTGTGCCCCTGGGTGGAGTGGAACAAACTGTGACATCAACAACAACGAGTGTGAGTCGAACCCTTGTGTCAACGGTGGCACCTGCAAAGACATGACCAGTGGCTACGTGTGCACCTGCCGAGAAGGCTTCAGTGGTGAGTGTGGTGGGTGGCACGGCCGAGTGGAGTCCCCTAGGTGACCTGGGGCTGGCAATACAGCCCATAGTATCCTCTTCTTGGTTCACCTGATACACAAGAGCTGCTGATGTCTCAGACTGGGCCTCTGACTCTCTAGAGTAAATGCATAGGGGAGAGGTGCAGGCCCACCCATTCTTGCTCCTCTTCTTACAGGCCCTAACTGCCAGACCAACATCAACGAGTGTGCCTCCAACCCCTGCCTGAACCAGGGGACCTGCATTGATGATGTCGCCGGGTACAAGTGCAACTGCCCTCTACCCTATACAGGTACAAACAGCCAAGGGGTGTAATGGGCTCTGGTGGTAGCTAGTGGGGCGATCACCAGGCATTTCATAAGGTTCTGCTTCTTGCTGAGAGCCTTAGGTCCTGCAGTGCTTGGGGCTTGGGCCTGTGCATAGGGAGGGTCTCCATAGAGGATGCCTGGAAGGACTCAGATACTAGGGTATGTGTGTCTGGGTGTTTATCTGGCAGGCTTGGAATGAGATGTGTGCTTGACTCCTCCAGGGAAAGCCCAGGGGGCCAGTAGACAGTGCATGGATCAGTGTCCACCCTGTGCTACTGAGGGGCCTGGCTGCTCTCTTCTGCCGGCTGGGCCTGAGATTCCTTTGATGGCAGCTTCTTTGTGTGAGGAGACAAGGAGCTCTCTGTTCAGATGAACAGAAGCAGCTCCTGCCATGGGCACTGCCTGAGGAATGGCGAGAAGTGGACCCCCTGCAGGAGAGATGAGCAAAGCAATGAAAATGAAAGCCATGGCCACAATGCCCCCCAACCCTCTCAGCTCCTGATACTGCTGCCACTGGGTACTGGTGGCTTCATGCTGCTGCTGCTGGGCTTTGGACATCCCAAGTGGTGGGTCCTCTGAAGGTGGAGGGGAGGGTCCCTCTTATGATGCCTGGCAGCTGGTGACCAGGATGCTGGGGGTTTTTTTTTGACAAAAGTTAAAGGGCCTGGATTTTGTCTCCTGTGTTGGTCAGTGAGGAAACTGTCAGCAGCTGGGCGAACCCAGTGTTCCTCTAGGTCTTGTTGCTATCAGGGCTGGCGGGAGGAGTCAAGCCATGCTGATCTGCTTCCTGCTGGCCTGCTTCCTGCTTCCCTTTGCACAATTGTCGGAAACTCTGTCAAAGTTCCTGTCTGCCCAGGTCACCGTGGAAACCGATAGAGATAGGGGCCCTGGAGACTCACAGCAGCAGGCTAGGGGCATGGTGGGAGACAAGGAAAATAAGGCTTCCTTGCTCAGCTGTGGAGCCAACCATAGCCATAAACAGGAAAGCCAGCCTGGATTACAAGGAGAGTGGATGCACACGGCTCCCCCAGGTGGTTATTGGATTCACTGCCCTGGCATGAGGCTGCACCCCTTGCTCCCCAACAAGTAGGATGTGCTTGGAGTAGCCACAGTGGCTCTTTCTCCCTTTAGAGTGAGCCTTATGGGACCTAAAGCCTCAGGACTGGCTGCAGGCAGGGCTTTTCCTGGAATGGGAACAGGCCAGGGTTCACCAGGCTGAACCACCTGCAATAGTATGGGTCTTGTTTTGAGGTTTTCTGGTTGGGCAAGGCCCAGGCTTCATCTTGGAGAGTTTGAGAGACAAGAGGTGGCTTCAGGGGCTAGGTAGGCAGCTCATGGAGGAAGAGTGCTGGCTGTGGAAACATGAGACAGGGTGTGACTAAATGCTCATTACCCCAACGTTTGGGAGCAGAGACTGATGTATCCTCGGAGCTCACTGGCTGGCCAGCCTAGCTGAATTGACAATCTTCCAGTTCAAGACTTCCTTGGTCTCCAAGGAGTAAAGTGCAGAACTGAGAGAAGACATCTGACGTCTGTCTCTGTCTGCATACACACTCATACCCCACATGCATATACCACACGCTTAAAAAGAAAGTGACTTCAGAGAGAGGGACTTGTTTCTGCTGTGTCTCTAACTTCCTGTCTGTGATTATCACTCCTCCCAGGATCAGTCTGGCTGGCCAATCATACAGGGTCCCCATATCACCCTCCCCCCCATGAGAGATGCTATGGGTCATGCCCACTGGGTTCAACTACATATCTTTCTCCTTAGGAGCCACATGTGAAGTGGTACTGGCCCCATGTGCCGCCAGCCCCTGCAAAAACAGTGGGGTGTGCAAGGAGTCTGAGGACTATGAGAGCTTTTCCTGTGTCTGTCCCACAGGCTGGCAGGGTAAGGCTTGCCTGGTTCTACCAGACTGGGGCAATGGTGGCTGGTGGGAAGTCAAGAGCCCCGGCCAGCTCTAGGGCAGGAGGAAGTAGGCTCTAGTCTCCAAAGATGAGCCCATAGGTACTGAGCCACCTGCTCTGGGAAGCTCCAAAAGCAGGAGATGACCTTGGGTGGCCCTTCCCATCCTGACTCTGTAGCTTACTGTTCCCCAGAGGTCAGGTCAGGAAGTAGCATTGCTAGTAGAAAAAGACCAGCTAGGGCAGAGGCTCAGAGGGCAGGGGCAGGGTAGCCAACTGAATCTTGTCCTAACAGGTCAAACCTGTGAGATTGACATCAATGAGTGCGTGAAGAGTCCATGTCGCCACGGGGCCTCCTGCCAGAACACCAATGGCAGTTACCGCTGCCTCTGCCAGGCTGGCTACACAGGTCGCAACTGTGAGAGTGACATTGATGACTGTCGGCCCAGTAAGTGGTACCCAGCTCTGTCCACCCGATATTTCGGCATCTGTCCCTTAGGCACGCATGGCAGTGAGCTACCGAATCTGAGATTGGAAATTAGTCCTGGCTTCCAGTGACAGCCAGTGATGTCAGCTTCAGGGCTATGGGTAGCTGTGCCCTCAGCTCAGGGCACAGACTGCCTTGCCTAGAAGGAGACAGGTCAGATGCTAGGGACAGACCAAGAGGTAGCTGTTGAGCACCACTGCGTGCTCCACATGGGCCGAGCAAAGCGGCTCCAAAAGGTTTTGCAGCTAGGTTGCCCAACCCAATTGAATGACATGGAACAGAGGCGCCAGGCACTTCACGATGATGGCATGGGGCCTAACCGTATTTAACCTTGACACTTGGCCCTTGTCAGGACCCATTGAGTTGTACAGGGATCTGGGGTTGCCCCCATCCTGAGTCAAAGCTAAGACTTAGAGAGAGTGAGGGTCTGCCTGGCACCATCAGGGTGTGTGTAGGAAGATGAGTTTCCCCATGACTGGTCTGCAAAGCTGGTGAATTCTTGTCTCCCCACTGTCTTGGGCCCAGGGGAAGGGTTGTATGTGGAGCAGAGCCTAGTCTCAGAGCTGGGATCAGCCTGGAGTGAGTGGCCCCACGGACTGGTGTTACCAGAGGCTTGCTGCAAGCCCTGACCACCCTAAGGCTCATCCTTCTGTCCCTTCAGACCCATGTCACAATGGGGGTTCCTGCACTGATGGCATCAACACGGCCTTCTGCAACTGCCTGCCTGGCTTCCAGGGTGCCTACTGTGAGGAGGATATCAACGAATGTGCCAGCAATCCCTGCCGAAATGGTGCCAACTGCACCGACTGCGTGGACAGTTACACGTGCACCTGCCCTGCAGGCTTCAACGGCATCCACTGTGAGAATAACACACCTGACTGCACCGAGAGGTGGGTCCCACCAGCCTGGGCTGAGGCAGGGAAAGGAATGGATGGTGGGGGACACACAGGGACTCATAGCATGGCACCTACCTCAAGCAAGTGTCTTGCCCAGACCCAGTGGGCATTCAGCACTGAGTTGAGTCCAGCATTGTTCATTATGCTGCAGTGTCCCTCCTAAAAGGGCCATTGTGACCTCCAGTGACTTAGAACAAGGAAGTTTATCCAGAGGAATTGGTGAACCAGCCTCCTACTAAACAGGAGCTCTATAATCCATCTTATTTCCCCCTTTGCCCTGATTGCCAGGAAGCTTAATGTTAAATGTCAATCTCACGCCTGGTTTGTAATGTGTTTCCTATAGTATTCTGATTTTGTCCTTGATTTTTTTTTAACCACCATGTACCTGTATGCTGTAAAATCTCTGGTCGTGATGTGAGTGTTACAGCCAGGCTAGTGTGGAGTTGACTTCTCCAGGCAAGGACCTTAGCACACTCCCTCACTCTCCTCTGCTCCTGTCTACCTCCGCAGCTCCTGCTTCAATGGTGGCACCTGTGTGGATGGCATCAACTCCTTCACCTGTCTGTGTCCACCCGGCTTCACAGGCAGCTACTGCCAGTATGATGTCAATGAGTGTGACTCACGGCCATGTCTGCATGGTGGCACCTGCCAAGACAGCTATGGTACCTATAAGTGCACCTGCCCACAGGGCTACACTGGCCTCAACTGCCAGGTGAGCCAAGGTTGCAGAGTATGACCCCTAGGGCCTAGAACTCTCCACTGCCCAGTGCCCAGCCCTTGGCCATGCTGCCTTCAGAGGGCCAGGGACACAGGAGCAAAGAGGGCTCCCAGGTGTCATCATGGGTTTATGGGGCCAGAGTGGACCCACATTCTCTGGGAAAATGCCAAGATGGGTTTCTAAGGGAGACAGTGGTTGGTGATGCCAGGCTCTTGCTTCTATGGAATGCATTATATGGCCATTTATCTAAAGCAGCCTTGGGGCATGCTCCCTTCTGGTGGAGGATGTCCAAGGTAAGGCAGTAGACGCCTGACTTTGCAGAGGGCCTTGAAGGAGAGCAAGGGAGACATGGTGTTCCATGCATGCCCAAAGTGCTCCCAGGGCAGGTGTCTGTGAGCCCGGTGCCTGGGAGTTCTTAGGTGACATTCTCTCTGAACTGGTGTGAGAGGAGGTGAGGGAGGGACAGAATGTCCCCCTCCGGTGGGTCTCACCTGTGGGTCACAACCCCCACAGGGGTTGCATTTTAGATCTTCTGCATATCAAATATTTACATTACAGTCTACAATAGCAGCAAGATCACAGTGATGAAGGAGCAATGAAATAATTTTATGGTTGGGGGTCACCACAATATGAGGAACTGTACTAAAGGGTCACAGCCTTAGGAAGGCTGAGAATCACTGCACTACTCAGAGCTGGCCAGGACCAGGGCAAGAGGGCATCCCTGGCAGTCAGAGTCGGTGGGGAAAAGGCTGACGATTGCCTGTGTCCTCAGAACCTTGTGCGTTGGTGTGACTCGGCTCCCTGCAAGAACGGTGGCAAGTGTTGGCAGACCAACACACAGTACCACTGTGAGTGCCGTAGCGGCTGGACTGGCTTCAATTGTGATGTGCTCAGCGTGTCCTGCGAGGTGGCTGCAAAGAAACGAGGTAATTGGCCCAGCCTGTCTGTCCTTGCCCTGGCTCGGCCCAGGCCAGTCCTACCAGGTCAGGAGGACGTGGGCAGTAGTCGTCCTGAAAGTCACAACCCGAGTCCCAGCTCCTTTTCATCTTGTCCCCACAGGCATCGACGTCACCCTCCTGTGCCAGCATGGAGGCCTCTGTGTGGATGAGGAAGACAAGCATTACTGCCACTGCCAGGCGGGCTACACCGGCAGCTACTGTGAGGATGAGGTGGACGAGTGCTCACCTAACCCGTGCCAGAATGGAGCCACCTGCACTGACTACCTGGGTGGCTTTTCCTGCAAGGTGTGGGTCGTCTTGAAGTGGGGGGCAGTGTGGGGTGGGGGTTATTGGCATGAGTGTTGCCACAGGAGGACTTTGGAGCTGGGACCTGGTGTATCATGGCAGATTGAGCCCAGTGTCTTGTTAGAGCAAGGTGTCTCACACCTGGGCAGGATCCATTCACACTGCAGATGTGCTGGAGGAGGAGGTGCAAGCAGTGGCCTGGGGTACTCTTCCTAGAGAGTTTTATGCTACCCAACTCCTGCTCCAGGACCTCACCCCTGTGGGACCAGGTGTTGTCCCCTCCCCACCTTGGACAGTGACTTTAATTTACCGAGGTCCTACCTAGGGCCTGCTGGGTAGAGCCCCCATTCAGGCTGCCAGTGTAGGCCTGAGTGTGTAAGCCTGCATAGCAGATGGGGGATATATGATACCCTGACCCCAACCAAGCTGTGGCCTGTGCCATTTTTGCAGTGTGTGGCTGGCTATCATGGAGCTAACTGTTCTGAGGAAATCAACGAGTGCCTGTCCCAGCCCTGCCAAAATGGAGGGACCTGCATCGATCTGACCAACACCTACAAGTGCTCCTGCCCCAGGGGCACACAGGGTAAGAGTGGGGGCCTGGGTAGGGTGAGGAGGATCCAGCCAGAGCTCATTCCATCTCGCCTTGTGGGACCAATCTTAGTAGGAAGATGAACTCCACTGGCGCTGTGCCGCTTTCTTTGGGGCCCAGTTCCTAACTGATGGCTGTACTGGCCCACATAGGACAGAGTACAGTCAGTACTGTCCCCTGATAATGTCCCTGGTCACTCTGCAGGTGTACACTGTGAGATCAATGTTGATGACTGCCATCCCCACCTTGACCCTGCCACTCGAAGCCCCAAGTGCTTCAACAATGGCACCTGTGTGGACCAGGTGGGTGGTTATAGCTGCACCTGCCCACCAGGCTTCGTCGGGGAGCGGTGTGAGGGCGATGTCAATGAGTGCCTCTCCAACCCCTGTGACCCGCGTGGCACCCAGGACTGCGTGCAGCGGGTTAACGACTTCCACTGCGAGTGCCGGGCTGGCCACACTGGTGCGTGCCTTGGGCAGGTGGGCCGAATGGGGGGATGGGCAGTGGCAGCAGGGCATGCTCCTTACTTACTGTCTTCTCACCCAGGACGCCGCTGTGAGTCAGTCATCAATGGCTGCAGGGGCAAACCGTGCAAGAATGGGGGTGTCTGTGCTGTGGCCTCCAACACCGCCCGTGGATTCATCTGCAGGTGCCCTGCGGTAGGTGCCCCTGGTCCTGTGCAGCTGCTAAGGTGCCATGTCTGAGGGTGTCAGAACCCCTGGATCTTACATTGGATGGACCTGTCCCACACCCACCCTCAACCAGACTAGTAAGGCTTCTAGCCAAGGCTAGGGACCAAGAACCATGCTCCTTTATGCCCACTCTCTCAGATCATTCATAAAACTTGAGTGGGCATACATATACATGCCTGTAATTCTAGTCCTCTGGGGTTGGGGCTGAAAGATTGCCCTGCATTCAAGGCTCCCTTAGGCTACGGAGCAAGACCCTGTTTAAAGAAGTTTATTTCTTGCTCTGCTGGATTGGGAATCTAGGTCCTCACATATGCTGGGCGAATGTTCCGGCACTGGGTCCCAGCCCAGCCTCTTGTTTTTAAATTTTTTTTTAATTTTTTAAAGTATTTATTTATTTATTATGTATGCAATATTTTGTCTGTGTGTATGCCTGAAGGC
>LOJH01003594.1:24341-38226 GCA_001685095.1 Ellobius talpinus | reverse complement strand
ATGAACTATAGGCTCAATTTCCTTTGTTTATAGCTAGTATCCACTTATGAGTGAATACATACCATATTCATCATTTTGGATCTGGGTTACTTCACTCAGGATAGTGTTTTCTAAATCCATCCATTTGCATATAAAATTCAAGATGTCATTGGTTTTTTTTTTTACATCTGAGTAGAACTCTAATATATAAATGTGCCACATTTTCTTTATCCATTCTTCAGTTGAGGAGCATCTAGGTTGTTTCCAGGTTCTGGCTATTACCCATCCAGAGGCCATCCAAACAACTAGCCACACCCTGCCCTCAAACCTGCCACATGGAGTGTAGCACCACCTCCACAGTGGGACAAAAACTCAGGCCCCTCCCCCAACTTTGTAGGCTTTTCTAACCAGCCAGCAGGGAGTTTCCTGCAGCTAGGCTCCCCCCAAACCCAAACCCATCTAGTAGCCATCCAATCTACTAGCCACACCCTTCCCCCAAACCCGCCTATCCTCCTGCAACCTTGGTGGAACTCTAAAACACAGCTTTCTCCAATACTGAGGGGACATAAGAGGAGAGTGAACAGCCACATGGCCTATGCCCCACTCTCTGGGACCTCCACCTTGGGACAAAGCCCCAGGCCCCTCCCCCAACTGCCTGGTCTTTTCTAGCCAGCCAACAGGGAGTTTCCTGCTGTTAGGCTCCCCCAAAACCCAAACCCATCCATTGGACGCCCCCCCCAAGCTTCTAGCCACACTTTTCCTAAAGAGCTGAGAGCTTGCTATTACCAAGATCTTGCTACAACACTGAGGGGATTAAGAGAGAGCACTAAAAGAGCAAACCAGGAGAGAAGACCAAGAGAGCAGGCTTATAGAGACCTCAGAGGCTCTCTGAGACAGACCTTGACAGTACAGAGTAGACCACGAAAAACTCCCAAACACTCAGACAGCCACTGCAAGGATTGGACCAAGATGCAAAGACACTGCCTGCCTCATTTGAAGGACGATCTATTCTTTATTTACTTCATTTTCATGAGGTTTTATATGTTTTTGTCCTAAATTGTTAATCATAATTTTAGCCACATTTTTCAACCCATTTTTCCATATACAAATCCTACATTTAACTTGTATTTCTCATAGTGGTAATCCCTCATGTGGCATACAGAATTTATTCATTCGTTCGTTCACTGTTTATCAAAGGTCTGCCATGTTGTTGGTATTGAAGAATCTTTGACTTGGTGACCATGTCAACCATTAACAACAGCAGAGAACTAAAATACTTCCATGGAGATTATGTTCAGTATGTTGTGGTGTCCTGTTGGTTTATTGTTGACTTGACAGGAGCTGTATGGGAAGGGGGATTCTCAATTGAGTAATTGCCTCCAGAAGATTTAACCACAGGTACCTCCTGTAGTGCCTATTCTTGATTGATAATTAATATGGGAGGGCCTAGCACATTTTGGACAGTACCACCCCCAGGCTCATCATTCCCACTACTATAAGAAAATGGAGCCAGAGATGATAGATGACTTAGGTAAACAATGTCTTCCAGACACAGCAGATCTGATGCACATATGAACTCACAGGGACGGTGGCAGTATGCACAAGACCTGCACAGGCTTAAGCCAGACCACCCGAGTCCTGTGAGGAGGTGGACACGGGCCCCACCCCAACTAAGAGAGTGTCTGAAATTGATGCCTGCTGCCAAAAGGAAAATCGGTTTTCTCCAGTGGTCTCTCACTGGGAATATCAGTCACATTTTGGGCCAGGTTCCATGCTCAGGAGTAGTTGGCCAACACAAAATAAACTTAGTGGTATTTTTGTGACATCTTTTTATTTTGTTTTGTTTCCTTTTACTATGTTTTGGAATTTTTTGTCTTATTGGTGTTTTGCTTGTTTTGGTTGTCATTTTTTTTAAAAAGAAAGATGTGCATAGGAATATGGGGAGGATCTAGAAGAATATAGGGTGGCCTGATCGACATGAAATTTTTTTCCAATTTAAAATAATGATTAATGCTCCCCTCCCCACAAAAGTAGTCAGAGCATGGTATGGCGGAGCAAGTATGTAACACACCTCCATGATTTCTCTGTATCAGTTCCTACTCCAGGTTCGTGCCCTGTTTGAGTTGCTGCCCTGACTGTTTTTTGATAATGGACTGTACTATGGAACTGTAAGCTGAAATAAATCCTTTTTAGATTTCTTTTGGTCGTGTATTTTATCACAGTGAATAGACACGCTAACTATGACACATAGGAAACTAAAGCAGCGACAATTGGGTGGTGTAGACGGTTGGGCAAAAGCAGCAATATAAACTGGATCTCAGATAATGGGTAAGAACTTACTTGGTATACTGGTTAGAGAATCCCAAGAAAAGGCATCACTGTATACAGGTTTAAAGATGTGTAAGAACCTATTGCATCTAGAGGAAGACAAGCAGTTCCTTTAGTGTTATGCCTTTGAGGAGAAAAGAGAGGAAAGAATTTGGAAGGAAATAGAGGGGAGAAGGTGTGATTTTGAAAGGCTCACGATGTCATTGAAAGAATAGTCTTATTATCCTAAAGGCATTGGTAGCCTTTGAAGGGTGGTAGTAGAGAAGGGAGACATGATGAAACTGATGAAGATTTTAAGCAGAGCTTTGTTGTAGTCAAAATTTGAAAGAACTTTTAGTGATCAATTTGGAATGCAAGGGCAATGGGACAGGACACCAAAAGATGATGATGATGTTGTTCCTGTTAGTAGTGATAAATGGTGTCTGAATTTCATGGTGGTTGTGCCTGGGAGGATGCTGTGGGGTGGAAGGGCAGTGAAGTGTAGGACGATACTGCCTGACTGGTGGAGAGTCTTACTTTAGAGCATGAAGGGTGAAATTCTAAGAAGAGGAGCTCATATTGCAACTTATTTTATTTGATACCTGTGAGATAGTCAGGTAAAATCTAATACTACAGGGAGTGATCTGGACCAAACATGAATTATAAGGTGTCATTAGTATTCAGGTAGTACTTGACATTTTTTTCTTACAATAGCTGCCAAATATACTTTCTTGAGTTATCAACTTGTGTTGTTGTATTTTAAGCATTTTATTTTTTCCAATTTATATTTTGTCTTTAAATTTTTAAAATTTTTATCTTTTAAGTATATCAGTGTTCCAAATACTTTTCATATGACAAAAGTTCTGATCAAAAGAAACAAAACATTTGAAACTACTCATTTATGAAAATTCAACATTCAAGGTTTCAATATGTATTTTTTGAATGTAAGTCTCATAAATTTTAGGTTCCATCTATTCTGTAATATTTTAACATTGTGTTTATAAAATTGTTACATTGTTTGATTATTTATTTGTGTGTGTGCTGTGTATTTGTGTAAGTTCACATACACCTGTACCACAGTGCACATGTAGAGAGGTGAGAAGACAACTTAATTGGAGTTATGAAAGGAGTGGAATCTCAGGTAGTGGCAGGAGATTTATCTCAGATAGTCAAGTTTGGAGGTACCCCCCTTACCTGCATTTGCCCCTGTGTTTGTAATTTTTTTTCCATTTTCTTCACATTTCTCTCTTATGCAAGCTAAGGTTGAGCTCAATGTACCTTTTTGAAGAACAATGGTTATTGTATGCAAAACTATTGGCAAATGTTGCATAGCTACTGTTCTGTGAAACTGAGATAATTTTTATGCATATCTGTTTTTGTGTTTCTTACCCACGCAAATTCACTCCTCATTAGGCAACCTGGTAGTTCCCCATTTCTGCACATAAACATATCCATGTTATAAGGGCACCCTGTTATCATAGCTTTCTATAGACGAGCCATACTAGGACTCAATCAACCTTCATGCTCCTGAACACCTGGCTGTTTTTTTCTTGATATTTCTAATACAGGCTACCCATGGGTTAAATTATTATCTGTAATCATAAAATAATAAAAATACAATGTGTAGCACAACGGCTTTTCCCCCCTAGCCAATGTATCTTGTAGTTCTCATTCACTCATTTTGCTCTTTCAACCAGTATTTGCTTTGGCACTATTCTTACTATCTTAAAGTGAACCAAGCAGAAACAAAGATCACCTCTATCATGAAGCCTATGTGCAAGCTTATATGCTTGTGTAACATGTAGAAAGATGGTGTGTATGCTAATCCTATAAATTGCTATGTGCTAGGTATATAAATTGAAGGACAAAAGAGAGACATAACTTATCAAAAGGGAGAGTAGGAATTTTAGCAAGATGTTTGTGGATAGTGTCTTTGATAAGTTCTTTTTAAAGAAAACCCAGGTACACAGTAAGTGCTCTGATTTCTTCATCTGACCTCTCTTGTTTTCCTTGGTGGCCATGGTTCTTTAGCTTTCCCTTTAGCTCCTTTATGTGCTCCTTGTTCCAATGGAGAATTTTTTATTAGCTCTGTATTGTGTGTTCTATTTTTATTAAAGTAGAAATATATAATAATAACAAGGAATTGATACTGTATTAAAATACACACCTGGAAATGATGTGTATTTTGATACAGATATGAAAGGTTAAGCCCTTCATATTTAATAAGTTGGTAGAGTGCTTTGGAAGCTAACTATTTAGTTCTTGCCTCATCTAATTTTTATTTGCTCAGACTTTCACAATTTGAAAGTGAAAACTCAAAAGACTGGAGGTTGTTACCAGTATCAGGTGTTATTACTTGTCATTTGGACATTTTGAGTGCTCACAATCCTGCCTTTGAGTTTCAGGATGGAAGCGCCACCTCAGAGTTCCTGTGCAGAAAACTGACCTTGAACTAGAGTGGCCTCGGTAGGACAGTGTAGTCAGCCAACTTCATTCGCATCATTTGGCTTACTTGCAAGGAGTTTGCATGCGGCACTGAACAAATATGTAGTAAAATGTCTGAGGTTTAGCATCATTGTTTATGCCCATCAACGAAGTCAGATGTGCTGAATACATAATTAGCAGTTCAGTGTGTTGCCTAGATCTTTTCAGATTCCAGCACATCTTACAGGAGACTGAAATCAGAAACAGCTTATGATGTGCAGTTCCCCATTTACTCTGCAGTTATTTGGGTTTTTTTTCCCCAAAGCAAATTTATCCTAAGAAGAGTTAAATTTTTGGCAGCGATGACATGAGGGACAAGAACCTGCACCAAATATTACACTCTGATTAGTTCTAGAGGTTTTAGTTTTTATTCCCCCCTTAGGGGAAGTTGTGAACTATAACTCCATCTTACTAAAATAATGGTGCTTGAGCTCTAACCGAAGTTGGAGTTTGTTTTTCCCTTGAGTATTTGACATTTTCTGTTTCTTGACATTTTTGTCATTGGTATAGTCACCTCTTTTTATTCTTTCCCCATAATCGTTCCCCAGGGGAAATTGTCCATTTTATCTACTGGAATGCAGAAATACCTCTGTCATGGACAAGCCATTCATTTGTTTAAGTAAATAAAGTCTACTATAATGTAATAGCCCAATATTTTGGAACTGGGCCTTGTGAGAGCATTTAGATTTATGACACCCAGGTCCTAAGTTCATTTCAAGAACAAAGAATTAAATATCATGTACACAAAATGAGTGGTTACCTTTATTCCTCCCTTCCTCTATGGCCTTTGCTACTGTATTCTTTAAAAATATTAAGTGACATCCTAAAAGTAGATACAGTGTTTGTTTCAATACTTGTGGTTTTCTTGCTTATGGTTTTATATTTGGGGAATAATAATTTACTGGCTATTAGTACACTGTTAACATACTATTGTTTTCCTTTATTCTTCATTTATATGAAATAAGATGACTGAGTGGTAAGATGAGGATCTAGTATATTATTATACCATTTTTAGCTACTTTGATATCAATTAAGTGTAAATATATGCATACATAGTCCTCAGCAACCCTGCATCGTTACTTGTTTTTAGCCCTGAGAGTTTGTGCAAAAATTTAGTTCTGTTACTAAGTTGCTGATATGAAATTGTTGATTATCCTATTTAACCTTTCTTTAGGGAAAGTGAATCTTTTCAGTTCTCACATAGCGGAACTATTCACTATATTATAAAATGTGACAGTCGAGTTTCAGTTATTGAATGAATATAGGTCTGAGAATTGGTTCATGTAATTTCAAAGATCCTCTCCTATGGCGTAAAGTAGAGACAAATAGGCACACAGCAGTGGTAGATTTTATAATTCTAAAAGTGTATTGTGAGCCTGTTACAGACAACTAGTACTTGAATTTTCCCACTCAAAGCACTGATGTTCTCCTCCTCTGGTTATTCTGGACCAAAGCATCACAGGGTCTAGATTTGAGTCTTCAAATGCTACTTGTTAGTCATTTTCTTTGAGCCCTGTGGTGCATCCACAAATAACTATACCTGGGACCTAGCTACTAAATTACAAGATACTGTTAAAATTAAACTTATTTTAAAAATGGGAAAATGTTTGTTTTCATCCTAGTGCTTCTCTCCATCCTCATTTGTTGTAACACCCAGGAGAGGAAAAATGCTGAGAGCAGTCATCACTTAGAGCTGCAGTCAGCCGTGGGCCTGTCGTTTGTCTCCTTTTTACAAATGACACAGGAGAATGAATCACATATGGGCAAGAAGAGATTTGTCAAGGCAAGAGTGGCAATGATGCTTTATTGTTCTGGTTGTGGACCTTGACATTTCTTCATTCATTTTCAATATCCAGTGTTTCTGATATGAAATTAATTCTTGTAATCCTTACCCAGCAGGTATAACCTTCAAAGCCTGAGATAATCCAGCCACAAATCTATAAGCCATAGGCCATCTTACTCCCTGCATCACTAATATGTATAATTGTAAATGGGAATACATTTGTTTGGGGGGAAACTACACTGAGAAGAATAGCTGAGGCAGTTTGCCATATTGGTGTGGTTAATGACCATGCTGGGTCTTCATGATGAAAACTCTCAAACCATGGGTGTCTCTTCTACTTCTAGGTTCCCTTTCAATCCTTGTTTCCACACCTAGAGAGGCTGGTTGTCATACCCTTGCATGTTGCTTTTCTAAAATGCCTTTGAGTGGATTTCTAAATTAGATGAGGATCATATTTTTAGCAAACATGATAAAATATAAAAGATAGTTTAAAACAATACATGAAGTATTTTATTAAGCAAATAAAAACAGACAAGGTTTGTGTTTCATTTTAATTAAATATTAAAATGATAATATGTGCATTCTAATTTCTAATAAAAAATTACATTTCATGTGGTTACATAAGTACATAGTAAAATTTAATAGCTTTAATAGTATATTTGGTGACACCTAGCTGTACATTAGATAAAAATAATGTTCTTCCAATAAAGAGAACTCTTGGAGAGATCTATAAAGCAATACAGGTACCTTAGTGAGTACTATGGGTGTCACTGGGGCAAAACTATCCCATCTTCAACTGACAGGGATTTTAGAATGCAATTTTTCAGAACTGTTAAAGGAGAACCGGCTTCAGTAGGATATATGCCTCTTCCCTTGAATCGAAAGAGGGGAGTCTGGGCTTCCTCATTGTTTTTTAGACAAACATGGATATAATGTGGACAAAAATGTGTCTAATGTGAATGGAGGAAATCACCATTGTTACAAGAAAGGAAGCACAGCAGAGGAAAGGTACTTGCATTGGAAGAGCGTTTCCTTCTTTCCTTTTAGCAGTTATTCTTGGATTCTTACCGCGTGCTAGACAGCATTTCAGATTTGAGGGATAGGCAGCCAGTGAACAGGGAAGGTTTCTGTTTTTATGGAGCCAGCATTTGTTTTTGTAGAATCTGATAGACAGAACGAGTGAGCAGATTGGGTTATGGGAAGAACAAATGAGAAACATGAGTTAGTTGAAGGATTTCTTTTTTAGTTTTTCACCAGGATGCCAAAATGGTTGAGGAAAACCAGTTTAAGAAAAATACACATATTTTGACCGGTGATTTCAGAGATTACAGGGACCAACTTTGTCCAGCTAGCCATGGTCTCTGGCTTGCCCATTGCTTAGCCTTGCTTGTGTTTGTCCTGCATACTGGCTGTAGCTCCATTAGTGTTGCCTGCTGCCTCCACCTTCTTGCTTTGCCCTAGATTGCTCTCCCTTTACATACCTCTCATTCATAATTCTCTGTCTTCTGTCTATTTAATTTCTTTCTCATTCCACCCAATTTAGATGATCTATTTGTTGGGTAACTCAATTTGGACTTCTTTTCATTTAATTACAATAGAAAATGATATTTGTTTATTTTATTTACTATTGTAAAAATACAATTTCATAAGAAGCATTGTGAGAGATATGGCTGTTTTCTTATGTGAAACATAAACTTTTTTTAATTTTGTGAAAAATCAAAAGTTATCAAATATATATTTAAAACAATGGAAAATATGCTTTGAAAAATTATTAGAGCTACTAATACTTAAATCATATTTTTATTTTACTATATCCATCCTTTGGTATATTCTTTTTTTATAATTCAGCTAAATATTTTGTTAATACTTGTGTGCTGGTTGTTTTAAGCTTGTTAAAAGAGTGATCCCAAGGGAGAAATCATCCCTTTTCCCATGGAGTTGGCTATCAAAATAAGAACAATAATTTTCTAGAAGTAGGTAAGTTTGTAGTTGAGCTAGTTCCTGGACCAGCACCAATGCTACACAGAGAAACCCTGTCTTTAAAAAAAGATAAAAATGAAAAAACCTTACATTTTCACCTTGTCTCCCAGATGGCTATCAACATTAAAGCATAGCAGATACCTCTGTGGCCATATCCAGTGGAGAGCTCTGCAACATTAAAGGCCACCTGTTTAGATCTTTTTCCACATCTCATTAGCCTCAGCTGTAAAACTTGCTCTAAGTTTGGCCTTAAGTAGGGGAGCGGATAGACTCTCCTTCAGTACTCGTTTTGTAGCTGTCCAGAACAAAATCATGGTTCTTTAGAGAAGAAGACATTGTAAACAATATAAATTTAGGTAGACAGGCAGTTTTATGCTTATGTTTGTGCTCTTTAGTGTACGTGAAATAGTCTTTTTTTCAATCATTTAAGTCATCTCCTTCAAGGTTGATGAGTAGTATTGTGTCAGTTAAGCTTCCCAGAGTACCCCTTCACCAGTTGGATTAGGTTCTCCTCTAAGATTTAAATAAGAATGGCCTTGCTGCAATGGGGTTCCTCTCCTACTTGAAAGACTGACTGGTTCAAAGCCCATATGATGGTATTGTCATATGACATTCTTATGTAGTCAGGCTCCATCCAACTCATGCAACCAAGAGAAATTAGAGGTGACTGTAGCTGATTCATTATCTAAAGTGATGACCATTGTTGTCACTGAAGTCTTGAATGGTAGAAAGGACAAAATAGGAATGACGTATAACTATTGTTTGTTTAGGAAGGTTCTAAAATGGAACCACATTACATTATTGTTTATGTTCCACTGACCAAAACTACTAGCCATATCTAGCTTCAGGGCAGAGACACATGCACAGTTGTGATTCCAGGATGTTCAATCAACAGTCAAAGGAGAATAATTATTAGTTACAAGTAACAGTCTCTGTTCCACCTTCCCAATTTAACCATCCACAAATTATATTACTAGACAGATGATCGATTGCTTAATATTTTAAATTTATTTACCTCCCCTTGTGCTTTTGAAAGCTATACCATTAACAACAGAATAATGTCCAGTGTTTAAAGACTCTGACTGTCTGCCTAGCATTGTAGCCACATGTTACATAATGTTATTGACTTCTTGAAATGTGGCTAATGTAACTCAATAATAGGATTTTAAATTTTGCTTATTTTAAATTAAAAATATGATTGAGTTGGAAATGCTTTTTTATTATTTCTGGATCAACTTTAGCTAATGTGACTAGTTTTTAGACTAAATTTTATGGAATTTAAAAACAGATGAGTAGTGGTGATGAGCATTTAACTTCTCAATCTTGATCTACTTTAAATAAAAAGTGAAAATTGGTTTTAAAAGGTTACTATAAAAATATAAGCTCACAATTTTTAATTTGCTGCTTTACTATATGATTTGATCACTATAGGTTGAAGACAATCCTCATTAATAAAATTAATTTTACTCCATTTTATGCTTTTATTCAGCTACTGAAAGTTTAAAATTATATGTGGAGTTCACATTATATTTCCACTTAGTAAAGTTTCATTTTTTTTTAATAGAAGACTTGCCTTCTTAGCACCTTTCGTTTCTGAGGCAGCAACAGTTGTAGAGATGAATGGAGCTGCTTTTTATGTTGTTATACTGTGTTCTATACTGTATTTCCCCTTATGTTTCTGTTTCAAGAGCCTTTTCTCTCCCCTTGTCATGATACTTTCTCTTACTGCTCCTTAACCTTCGCTAGCCTCAGGTAGAATTGTAGCTAATTGCTGTTTGAAAGATGATCATCATGTTTAACCTTCATGTTATATATCACAGTGAATATGATGTTGAAATTGTGTCTTTGATGATAAATTTATATTAGACCATCTGACATTAGCTTGCACATCTACCATGTATACTTTCTGGATACTGGTTCATTCTAAGATGGATTAACAGCAACAAAATCTTTTCTTTGAAACTGTAGGGAGTGTGTTGTGTTCAAAACATACAAAACACTTATTTCTTGTCATTTTGGTGTCTGTAATGAGGGATCTAAGGGAAGAGGTATGATTTTTATTTTGTATAGTACAAATTCACATCTAAGTTGACGTTATTGCACTGAATAGCACACAAATATACTATAGAGCAGTTATAAGTCCATGACTTTTGTGATCTCCAAATAGATCATGGAGTCTCTACCATTTCTGTTACTATCCACTGATTGAATTTTGTGCACATGCTCCCCTTTTGGGCTTCTTGTTTCCTTTATGAAGGCACCAGTAACAGTTGCTTTACTTCAATTCTTGCAGTGCTCCATAAGAGTATGCTTGTAAAGACAATTTGGACCAGCATTACTGTAAAGGCTTGTTTTTGTAGGCTGTTTTTTTTTTTCCCCCTTGGTGAAAGAAGACTGGTAGTGTTAACTACTCTCCTATATACCAGTGTGGAAGACATGGTATTAACTTCTCTAAGGAGAGCAGCATTGATTTTTTTTTTGGAGTTTAAAGTAGAGGCAAGTAAATATTAAAATAATTTAGAAAGTATCTCAGCATTCACCTTCACATATGTGTCTCATGTTCTGAGATTTGTAATTCAAGAAAAGTGCAAAAAAAGGCCTAATAGAGAAGAAACTAAGAAACTTTAGAATTTTGTGATGATGTTTCTACCCTCATATTTTTTGGGGCAGAAAAACGGGTCTCTTCTTCCATTGTAGACTTCATGCTCCAAGCACTGTTTTCTAACATTCGAAAGCTCTGTCTGAAAGGTAGGGATACCCACCTAGCTATGCATACAGTATGATGGGAAATGCTTATTAAACTTAATTACATTAGAAAGCATGCTTAATGTGAATCAGTTATGCTGGGACTAATGACCTAAAGATCGTTCTGGGCTGTTCATACGAATATAAAATTACACAATTCATTGCTTTACTTGGCTCTGTTTATATGTTGTTTTTCTAAAGATGAAATATAAAGCCAAGCGATGGTACACGATTGTAATCCCAGCATTTGGAAGGCAGAGGCAGGTGCATCTCTTTGTTTGAGGCCAGCTTGGTCTACAGAGTGAGTTCCAGGAGAGCCAGGGCTACACAAAGAAAAAAAAACAAACGAAAACAAAAATACTATAATGAATATTTATTTTTTTATGTATACAGTGTTCTAACTGCATGTATGCCTACACACCAGAAGAGGGCACCAGATCTCAATATAGATGGATGTGACCCACCATGTGGATGCTGGGAATTAAACTCAGGTCAAGTTTAATTGAGTACTCTTAACCCCTCAGCCATCTCTTATGTACTCACTTCTAAGTGGATATTAGATATAAAACAAAGGATAACCAGTATTTATCCCTAGTGTATGAACTGGCTCTTTGGAGCCCATTTCCTATGGAAGGATTCCTTGCTCAGCCTAGTTACAGAGGGGAGGAGGGCATTGGTCCTGCCTCAGATGATTTGACAGACTTTGTTGACTCCCCATGGGAGGCCCACCCTCTCTAGGTAGTGGATGGGAGTTGGGGTGAAGAGAAGGTGGGGGAGTGGAAGGACTGGAGGGAGAAGGAACTGGAATTGGTATGTAAAATAATCTTGTTTTAAAAATAAAAAGAGAAAAAATACTATAACAACAACAATAATGAAATAAAGTTTAAAAGTGGTTTATTTTGCATGTTCTTTTTTTCCTCCCTCCCACAATGATTGAAGTGGTTCTGTCAGAGGTAAATTGTTTCTAGATCCCTTTTTAAACTCATGGAACTACTGAGCTTCTTGGGACACTTTCTTAGAGTAGTGGCATTTCTGTTACAAGGTATCGCCTCCATTTTTAATGGAAAGATTAGGTGAAATATTTAATGAATCTGCCATCTGTGTTCATTTTTGAAGACCTCCCGTGATATGCATATTCTTTAAAAATCAAAAGTAATTCCGTTCTAATCTAATAGTTTGTAAATCTCTCTGAACTGTTATACATGGAGCCCTCTGTTCTTTTTATTCTGTGGTAGAAATCTGTAAAAGTGAGCAAAATACCTTGGTATAGCCTCTCGTTTCCTCCTCTTTTCTATTCTTTCTAGTTGAGGGAGTAGAAAACCTGTCTTAAGCGACGAGACAGCCTATGATGAGGTCTAGGTGCCTTTTCTGTTCTTCCCCCTCATCCCTGATGCAGAACTGCTCCATTGTGTTCTCTGAGTTGCAGCAATTGAGGCAGCTGCTCTGTTTTAAGGTGTCATCATGCCCTGTGCTGTTTAACTAGGACACTGCCTAAAATAGAACTAATGACAGAGTTAAGTCAAGCTGCCTAGCTTCCTGAACATCTGGGATTTGTGTCCATTGCCAGTCACGACTTGGCACTAAAAATGGTCTATCCCAAATTTTGGTTTAGAAGAAACACTCCATACCATCCTCTGAGGCCCAGGGAAATTCAATCCAGATACTGCACCTGCCTACACAGCTGGCTACCAGTTTTATAGGTTCACATTTTCCAGTATGTTTGTTGACAACGTAGCCTTGTTTGTGTGACTGCATGCCTAAATGTGGGGGGTAATGTATATGTACATGGATATCTATCTGTGTAATTGAATGCATTCGCATTCCCCTATTCAGGGGTGGTATTTGGAATCATAAACAAATTTGTATCTATTGAATGTGTATATATGTATACATATAAATGATATGTACAGCTCTTGGAGCTTTACTAAATTGGATGCAGCATGATGCTGACACACTGACTCTTATGAAATTGGTTTTCATTAAATTCTGCAGGTTGTTCTTGTACTGGCAATGGCTTTGATTAAGCACTGTATTAGGGTCATATCCTGGAATAACAGCATTTTGAAATCCCTGGCTGTGCGTGAAAGAATTGTGATTAAAGTTCTGGCTGTTTTCCCGTGATTACTGATGTCTGCTGAGGCTTGAGTTTCCTGGTTGTTATTGGGATTGAGTTGTGTGGCAGCCCCTTGTGTTTTTTGCCAATATCAGTGGCATTCTCCAGGGGAAAGTGATTTTTGCATTGAAACATGAGAACTAAAAGCTGTAACAAAATTAACACGGGGTCCAGGGTTTCTGATGTGACTACAGAGTTACAATGGGAATGGTTCCTAAAGCCTAATTCATCTGTGATTGAATTTCAGACCAAACAAAGCTGCCATGATGAGAAGGGAAAGAAATTCATCTCAGAGAGATTATGGATGAAAAGGCTAAGGAATTCGATATATCAGGGCAAAGTCTAGGGAATCTTCCATTTCACTTTCAGCTTGGCTTTTCTTTCTGTCTGTGCCTTGGCAATAAACATCTGGGGGAAACCCTGGTGTTAGGACTGCCCCGTTACCTGTGTGTGTGTGTGTGTGTGTGTGTGTGTGTGTGTGTGTGTGTGTGTGT
>LOJH01003594.1:0-24216 GCA_001685095.1 Ellobius talpinus | reverse complement strand
TGTATGTGTGTGTGTGTGTTGGAGGGCTTATTCTGTAGGTTTGAGAACTATTATAGAATTATGTCTGCCCAAAAATAAGATTGAATATCCACATCTACTCCATTTAGCAATAGTATATTACACATTGAATAAAATTGCTAGTTTCTAAATAATCTTTTTACTAAGTAGTTTTTCTCAGTTGCTATCAAATTAAAACAACATAATCTAACATTTAACTTGCTAGTCCTTTGTATTTGGACTTTTTTTGCAATGATTATTTATTTTCTATTCTTGCGCATTATAAAGTCCTTGGTGTGCCACCACGCCTTACTGTTTGTTATCTCTCACGGTACAATGTTCAAAATAGATTTGTCATGTCTTCTTTAATGATGTAGAATATACCTTTTGTTCTTTTCAAAGGATAATTTTAAAACTCAACTGCAGTACTATACAAATCCTGAAGTAATTGAAGTTATTTTACCTTGAGAGTTTTGAATTAAAAAATTGAATTCCTAATGCTCTCTGCCAACTCCTGTCCCGTGTTTACATGACATCTCGAAGTGTTCTTAAGATGAACAATGGGCTTCTGGTCTTACCTCTGTATTTTTTTTTACTTGCATCATTAGATTTGCTGTTTGAAAAAAAAACTGAAAAATAGTAGGCGACTACATATTTATGAATTTTAAGGGATTGATTTGTTAGCTCTCAAGCAGACATTTTCGGAGTGTCTATAGTTGTCAGAAACTGTATTAGATGTTTCAGATAGGGAAACAGACAGCAAAAGTAGTTCCTTCCATCTTCTTATTTTTATTTTGTTTTGAATTTTTACTGAGGCAAAATTTACAAATGCTGATCCTTCACCATCCTTTAGAGCTGTAAGGCTGTCACCACTGTTTAATTCTAAATTATTTTGTTCCTTATAAAAGACACAGCCTTATCCATTAGTAGTGACTTTCTCTCCCTCCTTCTGTTATCCACAGGAGCACCCAATCTATTTTCTGTCTCTGTGGAGTTGCCTTATGTGAACATTAAGTATAAGTGGGATCAAATGTTATATGGCCTCTGTGTCTGTTTTTTGCCACTTAGCATAATGTTTTAAAGATTTGTCCCTGCAATAATGTGAATCAAAACTTTAGTTCTTTTTTCTGAGATAAGTGTGGCTGTTGGAGGAAGTAGACGAAGAGGAGTGTGTTTGAATTTTTTTTTTTGATGTAGGAAATTATATTAGTGAACGTTGAATTCCAGTGCAAGTTTTAAGTAGCCACTTGGACATGCTGATGTGGGTTTCAGGAAGGAGTTCTGGACTGGAAATTGCAAAGTCATTTCCATATAGATGGTATTTAAAGTCACTGAGGTTAAACTAAGCCTTCTGTAGAGCAAAGATGGAGCAGAGAAAGGGTTAAAAGGTTGAGTGTGGAGCACTTAAAAGATGAAGGGTTAGAAAAAGGAGTGGGGAATAAGAGCCTTGGAAAGGGTTTGCATCTTAGGGGTGCTGAAAGAGTGTTAGGTCCTGGAAGCTCAGTGAGGGAAGTGTTTCAAGGAGGGAATAGTCAACTATGACAATTAATGCTACTAAGTTTAGTGAGTGAGATGAGGAGTGATTATTGCTCATTGCTCTACCACTGCATCCTTAGCAGAGTCAGTTTTATAGTCTGTTTCAGCTTGTCAGACTTTTTAAAATTCATGCCAGTTGACACAAACAACCCGGAAGTGCCTACTTATATTTTTTTTGTTTCTGTCACTATCACAAAATAGCTGAGATAATTAATTTGCAAAGAAGGAAGTTTTTTTCCTCATTCTTTTAGCGATTCAGATACATGATTAGGTGGGCTTATGGGCTTAATGCTTTTATTCCTCCAGATATGGATGTTATATATTAATGTTATGGAGCATGTCATCCAACAATCTGATCACTTCATGTCTAAGGGGAGAGAAGGGGGTCAGAGTCTCAAGTCCTCTCTGGGCATGTGTCTCCAGTTGTCTATGGGCCTCTCACTAGACCTCTGTCTCTGTGTATGTATGTGTTGCCCTTGGAGGCCAAAAGAGAGTGTTGTGTAACTTGGAGCTGGAGTTAAGGTGTTCTGATACCCAGCATAAGTACTAGAAACAGAATTTGCATCCTCTACAAGGATAATTAAGTGATCTTAATTGTTGAGCCCTCTCTTTAGATCTCAATTTATCTTAGGAAAAAATTGAAAGAATAAAAGGTAAAAAAAAGTTTATTTTTTCAGATATACTATGCTTCTACATGCAGATATTCAGAGTCTCAATGCTAGAATTTCCTTGTAGTTTGTTTTTTACTCATCCATGAGTTTTAATTTGTTCTATACACATATATCTGAGTTTGGTACTGACTTTGTTGAGGGAATTGAGAATGTTATGGAAGAACTTTCCCTTGAGACAATAGGGGGTTGATTTTGAGAGCATCAACCCAGTTTCTCAGAGGTTCAAAGAATATAATTTTTTTGAGAAATTTATATAAATATATATTTAAGTATATATATTCTTGAACACTTAGAAATTTAGACTTTTTCTCAAAGCTGGAGATAAATAGACCTTTAAAAGATTTTCGTGGTCCCTGACAAAGGAGAGTGTCACACATTCAACTGCTCCCCAAAATTCTCAAACTAAAGATGAAATAAAATATTAAAATCTGAGACACATGACCCTAATTGAGCCAAGGCAATGATTTGTTTTGTGCCCATAAGTTAAATCTTTCTCCATTTATAATAAATTGTAACAAGCTGGCAGCTATTGCAAAACTTCGTCTTCAGCATTCTAGTTGGGGAGCATTTGTAGGCATGTATTAAATCAGATGGATCGATTACTTAGGTTCCTCCGAGACTATCCCCAGTCACTCTCAAGCAACCCCTGATACACCAACTGCTTCAGAGTACAGGCACTTAATGTCACTCTAGGATGGCCTTCTGCTTTGCCAGCGTCAGGGCTCACTGGGTATGTGCTGTTGGCTAGTTTTAAGTCAGGCATTTACCTGAAGGCTGTTACTTTCGTAGGTGCACAATTGATATTGCATATAATGGTGATCTGTATTTATGCATGGTTATGGAAACTCTAGGAACAGCCTTATGGCTTCATTGAAGTCCTTTTGATTAAGAGAACATTTTACTTTGGGCCCACAGAGTTAAATTTTCTTGCAATTTTTCACTTGTTGAATATTGTTTTTAAAAAATTAGTGTAGTATTTAAATATGCAATGTTACAACCAGTATGTGTTTTTACTGAAGACTTGTGATTATAGGGAAAATTAATAATTATTATCTGTGTAAACATAACTATGTATTTCTATCAACTTTATTTGCTTACATTGGGAAAAACTTCAAAGAAACAAGTTAAAGTATTAGTGTTTATGCACATGTGTGTACTCGTGTGCATGTACTCATTTAGATGTGTGTGTAAAACTTTTACATACTCATCCATGTTTAATTGTTATACAGTTACCAAAATGTTATTATTACTCCATTTCCTTTTATATGTTCTGTTAATTTTTATGAACTATTTCAAATCAACTCCCAGATGTTATGGCATCTTATCCTTGTGTATCTAAATATGCACCTTAAAAAAATAGGGGTACTTTTTTCACAACTTAAGTTTTAATTACCATTTAATATTATCCTGAATCCCAAGGAAGTATTTATTGGGTAATTACACATTTTGACTTTATCTGGGATTTACTGATTTAAAAGGTGTGGTAGAAAGAATAAATTTTATTAGTTGAAACAATATAAAATATATAATTGTTATTTTCTTTGTGGACTGTTTCATATTTAAACTGAATTATTCTTGGATCTTGACAGTTTCGGTTTTGTAACTATGACGTAGTTCATTTAACATGCACATCTTGTCATAAGACAGAAAACAACAACAAAAGAACAAACTTTAAGGTATGTGAATTTTATCTTGATAAAGCTGTTAATTTGCTAGGAATGGTGGCATATGCCTTTAATTCCAGCACTCGGGATGCAGAGTCTGGTGAATCCCTCTGAGTTCGATGCCAGCCTGGTCTACAGAGTGGTTCCAGGACTGCCAGAGCTACAGTAACAAATTTTCCTGGTATTATTAATTTGTAATTTTTCTGGTGTAATCATTCTACTGTACCACTGCTGAGGAAAATCATTAATGGAGGAGTTTTGGTAAGGGTGTGGTGGTGCTACTTAGCATCATTAATATAGTTTAGATCCACTGCTGTGACAGAGCACTGTCATACTGACCCCTGTGAGCCAGTAGTCACATCATCTGATTTCCAGGCTTCTAGTTGGTAGTTTCAAATTGATCATGGTGGACAGTATTTACACCATGGATACCAACAAATTCTGTGAATCTTGTGCCCACCCTTCTATGAAAGCTAACTATTAAATATTATGCAACACACTAATGGTTAGAGCCTATGAAAATCTTTACTTATAAGAGAAAGCCCTGTTTTCTACTCTACTTTCCCAAATTGTTAGGCCTTAAAAACACCATCTATGGTGTTTTCTGTAATCACTGCTCTTTAATGTGGGCAGTATTGCTTTTTTTTTCTTGACATAACTAGATATAATTAGATATGTTATGAGTTTATTTCCCTTTCAGTATGCTTCATGACTGTGACAGTATATATTAGAGATATCATTTGAGGAGTCAGCTACTACAAAACCTCTAGAAATAACCTTGGTTTGCTAATTATATGTAGGTGTAAGGACATCTTTAGGGAATTCCGGAACCTCACTGTTGGAATTGATTTTCACGTTGATCAGTGCTTTGTTTATCCTCTATGAGATCATGGCAAATGGACTCCCAGCCTCCCCTAGGAAAAACAGGACCTAGGTTATGAGGAGGCGTCCTCCAAGTCAGCTATGGCTGTTTCATACCTTCCCAAGCTAAGGTTTTAAGGCCAACTCTGCCTGTAATGCTTTTATTTTGACAGACAGCATTTGTAATTAGGTTAACTTGATCAAAGTTTCAACTGTGTCATGAGTAGTGAGCAAATCAGGTCAGTTGCCATTTACATATCCTCACAGCGTTTCTATTATTAACCTTGGAGTTTTCTAGACTTTTCTGTAGACTATGGTTACCCTGCGGTTTTTGGTCTATCTGGAGGTATAAATTTACTCATATTAATTTTGTTTTTCAAGACCATACCAAAGAGTTCCGATATATTTTTCATAGAGTAGTATTTTTCAGCTGAAGGCAGTGATGCTATTGTTTCCAACAATTTTATTCATCTAACCTAAACATCCCCCAGTTTCCATAGTAATTTTCTCAATTGTAGAATGACACTGTGTTAATTAAACCTGTTTTTTTAGTTGGGGGGGAATTCATCTCATAGCTTTTTTATAGTAGGGATTAGCAAAACACACAATAGTTATTTGCATTTCGTTGTAACTGGCATTGATAATGTCCTCTACAAAAATATGAAGTGGTTTATGTGTATTTAAATTCCTTGGTAATTGTAAGTCATTATTTTTCTGTTTATAGGTAAGTTCATAAAGATTGGATAAGTCATTTTTAGTAAGTTCATAAAGATTTGTCCAAGGAGAGACTCATGGAAGAAACCAGGCGTTGAGGTTTTACTGTAATGATTGAGTTTGCTTCTTACTGTTATGCCCCTTAGACTGACTGTAACGCTGACATTGTATTGTTTTATCTGCATGTGCTTGTGCATTTTTCTAAGTAGAGATTCCTGGTTTATATAAAATCCTGAAAGGTTTTGTGAATTACAGAGGTGAAAAAATTGGTTAGCTAGATACGTGACCTAC
Source organism: Ellobius talpinus (assembly GCA_001685095.1). Taxonomy (NCBI): domain Eukaryota; kingdom Metazoa; phylum Chordata; class Mammalia; order Rodentia; family Cricetidae; genus Ellobius; species Ellobius talpinus. Next base: position 18,482 of record LOJH01003594.1, on the reverse strand, counting down.
TCCTAAAATCCTAGCACCTGGAGGCTGAAGAGGAGGATTGATAATTTGAGGTCAACCTTGTCTATAGTGTGAGACTCCATTTCAAAGAGTAAATAAGCAACAGACAACAAAGAGACCTCCAAAACAACAATAAAAATACTATGTCTATATTGGCCTCATCTGTGAAGAATTATTTATAATTATCCATAATGAAGGAAGATTCTTTATTAATAAGTAAAATATTTGGCTTTAATAGTTTCTTACTTGTAGAGGTATATATATCATTGAATTCATATTGTTGGACAAAGATTTCATGCTCTGGCTGAACTATCTTGCTGTATTATATGTATTCAAAATATAATAGACACCACAGAATACAATATTGAGATCCAATCAGATAACACATATACGTTTAGCTCGAGATATACTTATCTGCACGTGTGTGTACCCTACACAAAGCTTCCTTCTGGTACTTGGATTATGTAGAAAATATGTTTTATGTTTTGTTGTATATTTTATTGTTTTACTGTTCTTTTCAAAATTTAAATTTTTTTAATAATTTAGTTTTAGCTGTATGAGGAATAGGCAGCAATTTTTGAGAAAAAATCTGAATTATGGAATTTGTCCTGTTCTCTATAGGCATGAATTATTAAGTGAATTTGCATTTCTCTCACTTTAATGTATATTATCAGTTCATTTCTCTTTGGTTATTTTGAATGAGACAGAATTTTTTTCCATAATATTTTAAACACATTCTAATAAGCTTCCTTATTAGCTTTTGTTTGGGTAACCCTGTCTGCAGTGCCGAAAGAAATGCCTGTAGTTATAGCCTATTTGTCTAGTCACAGGGATGTGAGGGCTCTCCATTTTGCTGATGTCTATAGTGCCCATTTTTCTAAAGCAGAAGGCACAGATGAAAAAGCTGCTATGAGGCCTGGAATTTCAGTCTACTACTTGTTACTACTGTTTGTTGACCTTCAAGAAATGTTGTCAGCTTGACTCATCAGCTACAGACAGCTGGAGACTCTGGCAGCGCTGAGGCACTGAAGGGGAAATAAAGGAGGCTATTGGACAAGTGTAGGTGGAGACATTTAGAAAGCCATCTATATCCATAAGCACTAATTTAGGTTGTATCGTAGTCATAATCTACATGTTGTAGACTATGATATAGCTGCTTGACTGGCAGTTCTTGGGAACAAGTAAATGTCCAAATTGAGACTCCAGTGAAAATAATCGATATTTGAAGACTATAGAAAAGTTGATCTCAGTCAGGAGCAAGAGACTCAGCATTCCGAGGGCTTTGCTTCAGAGCAGATAGAAAGACATTCTGAGGCCATTCCTTATGTGTGGGTAAGTTAAGTGAGTTTTATACAGAGATTACTCTGAGGTTTGCAGACAAGACAATATAGTTCCAGGCAATTTTTTCAGTTCCTGTTGTTTTGAGTGAAAAAGCAATTTTTCTTTCCATGACCTACAGGCCCTACCTATGTGATCTGGCCCTGCTTCTTTCCTCTCTTCACACACACTCCCTTCTTACCATTCCCCACTTACTCCGCACTGAACACTCTCCATGCTTGAATGTGCCCAGGGTCCAGCATGCTCCTCCCTGCCTAGAACACCCTTCATGCTCTTCCTGTCAATTCTTTGGTATCCTTCAGAACTCTGTAAGTATCACTTCCAGGGTGTGGAGTAAAGCTTCTCCTCTGGCCTCAAAATAAATTCATCTGTAGTATATTACAAATAAAGATTATAGCTTCCTGATCTTTTTATTTCCTAGTACCTATCATAGTGCATGGCATCCAACAGGCTTTCTAATAATTATAAATAGTGAATGTTTGTCTTTCCCCTATAGTATTAGCCAATTTTATTATTCATTTTCTTAAAAATATTTTATGACACAAGAAAAAACTAAGTATCATTGGGAGTAAATTGGTCACTGACATCTATAATCATGTGCTTTTATGGTTTTGATGGTCCTTTAGTTGTAAGGTGGTATAAATATTGGAATTTGATAGTTATTCCCCATGTCATCTCTTCCACTGACTTATGTCATGATGGCTCTGTTTCTAGAACTTAGTTCTAGGAAATTTCGTTGTTGATATATGGACAAATTTTCTTAGTAGAAAATGAATTTAATTTCAGTGAAGTTGCCTGTATTTCATTCCTTTGTTCTGTGTGTCCAGAAGTGACTCATGGAGGAGGTAATTGAGTAAAGATGTGAAGTAGGTAAGACAGTGAGCTCTCAAGTAACCAGGAAGAGCACTATTTGTCAGAGGGAAGGTCCTTAGCAGGGTTTCTGAAACAGATGGGTCCATGATATGTGTAAAACAACGCAGAGGCCTTGTGTTGAAATCAGAGTGAAGCAGGGAAGCAATGGGAAATAAATTCAGAAAGTCCCAGGGCCAGGAGGAATGGAATGTTTTCTAGATCTTTGGAAGGGGTTTGGCCTTTATTCCAGATGAGAAAGGAAATCTTTGGAGCATTATGGAGAAGAGAGTGATTTTTGTTACCACTCAGTGGACTGGAAACAAGGATGTGCATCCATGTTTGAGGGTGGTGAGAAATACCAGGATTCTTTGTTCTCAAGTGCAATGCGACAGGATTTCTGGCAGCTTTGGTCAAAGAATATATGAAGCAGAATAGAAAGCATTGTCAATGTTTTGACACAAGTAACCGAATGTTGACATTTCTATCACCCCAGGACTCTAGGTGTAGGGTACGTGGTTGGTGTTTTATAAGAGTCTTTTGAATGTAATCTCATTCTGGTGTTTAGTTTCAAACACTCCTTGGCTATATTTCTAGGGTTGTGCTTGTTTGCTGAGATGAACTGTTTGCACTAAAGCTGTATTCCATAGACCGTTAGTTAACTTCTGGGCTGACTTTGCCTGTGTGGACTTCAGAGCCCCTTTTTGTTGATAACTTCTGTTGGTGACTGCTTCCTCCTGAGCTAAATCGACAAGTAGTTCTTTTGTGCATTCTGTTTTAATAAGAGCCATTTCTGTATTTTAGATGTTTGAAAAATAGCATTTTAAAAGCAGAATAACCAATTTTTAAAGAAATATAAAGGAAAGCTACATTTCCAGGAAGAGATTGTAATTTTATGTGATGTATTTAGAAGATGTTGATAAATATCTCCTCTGTTCTGTGATTGTGATGCTATTTTTGATCAGATGAATTTCTTGAGTACCAATATTTGAAATCACATGTTATATACTATCTGGTCCATATGTTCTCTTATAGAACTACTACTAGGAATATTATGGAGGAGCAATGTCGTTTTTTTTCTCTATGAAACAACTGTAACTTCACATTCGCCTTTTGTCCTTTCTGTAGGCACGTTTTGTTTGTGTGCATGTTTTATGATAGCTCTGTAGTTTCTGCTGTTTGTCTATATCCTAGTCGTGGCACAAACTCACTGAAATCATTAGCTGTCTGTGTCCCATGTTGAGTTTACCACAGATATACCATAGGCACAAAGTTGCTGAGTTAGTGATTAGATCGCAATGAAATTATATTTTCTTATTAAACACACTTCCTCTGAAACCCTGGATTCTAGTGATTATTTTTAACAACCACAATCTTATTTTACAGTGAATAACTGAGAAATATTTTTGAATAAATTTACACAAACCTGTCAGCATTTTTGCCTGTTGTATTTTTTTTCTGTCAGGGAATTCTTTTGATAATTGTTGAAGCAACATAAAATATTTCCCATAAATGAAATGGAGTATAGTCATAATTAATAATCATAACTGGTTCTTAAGAAAATATCATCTCTAAATGATAGTGACCAGATTTTCCTATAGCACCCCAAATATCCTACAACAAACATGCACAGATCATTCTTTTTTAAATTGTCAACAAAATAATTATATATGATGTGTCAGTGATTATAATAATTGGAATGAATTTCTTCTGGACAACAGTGGTACTTTACTATTTTATGTAGTTTCAGGAAAAAAGCAGTTAACAGACTTAGTTATAATGGAAATTCTATACCCTATGAAATCAAAATTTTAAAGATTACAGTATGGTTAATTCCTCTTACTTTATTGCAGAGAGATTGAAGACTCAGACTCAGTAAGCAGACTACTTAGTGTCACAGAATTTTTTATTAGAAAAGTTAAAAGGAGAATTTTATTCTTAAAGGATTATTTTATAACATTTTAGCATTATAATGCTAAAACATTATAGTATTTTACTTTGTTGTATTCCTGCAGATCCTGTTAACTTATAATGTTTAAGGGAAACAATGTATTCTTCTCCATTAATTTATTATTTTTCTTCAAATGGTCAGAATAATTATCATAGGTTTACTCTGAGAATTCATCAAAACAAACCCAGCAATAGGAGTATTTGAGTAACCTTTGGAGGTATTTGCCCTGGAGTAATTTCACTCTGAGGTACAGTTGTGTGTAGACTGTTTGGTGAGGATGGATTTTTTGGTAGCTTCTCTTTCCAGCAATATGCCTAGTGCTTTCATTAGTGTCTTAGTCAGTGTTCTAGAACTGTGGAGAGACACCATGATCACAGCAACTCTTACAAAGAAAAGCATTTAATTGGGGCTTGCTTGCAGTTTCAGAGGTTCAGTCCATTATCACCATGGAGGGGAATATGGTGGCATGCAGGCAGACATGGCATTGGAGAAGTACTTGAGATTTCTGCATCCAGATCTGCAGGCAGCAAGTAGAAAAAGCTATTGGGCCTGGCTTGGGCTTTTGAAACCCCAAAGCCCCCTCACCCCACCCATTGAAACACTTCCTCCAACAAGGCCATGCTTTCTAATCCTTCTCAGTATTCCCACTCCCTGGTTCTAAGCATTCAATACATGAAACTAAGGGACCGTTCTTATTCAAACCACCACAATTAACCTTTTTTGGGGGGGATAAAAATCTCCATGATAATACTCTAAAAATATATTAAATTTATTTGATGAGTTAACAAGAAAGGATTAATGGAAACAGAACAACTCAGAGAGAAACTCAAGAAAGTTGTGCTGGACATGCTGCTTGCTACTGTTTCTTATCTTGGAGGACAGTATGGGAGAAAGGTCGAGAGGAGCTGGTGGAGGCAGGAAGGGAGGGCTGCAGGGAAGATGAAGACACAGCCTTAAGCTATTTGTTAATCCTATTGTACATGCAAGGCTCATGAGACCAAGAAAAATGCCCAGGATGTACTCACCTTGGGAATCTCATTGTAAACCGGTGTGGATTATTTCAAGGTTCCAGGCCCTCCCTCTGTTTCTGCACATCTCCTGAGAAAATGAGAAAATTATCAGTGAGGTGATGAAGAGGAAAAAATATTCCCTAGAATGTTTATAACTGAGTCAGTCTGTCTCTGTCTCTGTCTCTCTCTCTCCCCCCCCCCTGNGTTTGTGTGTGTGTGTTTGAGTGATCTGAGAAATCTTCCAAATGTATGTTTAGTACAAAATGCATTTTAGGTTGCTGCTTTACTTTGGTAGAAAAGCTGGCATGCCTGGATGTTTTTGGTAAATGTTTTCTGACCAAGGCTTGAAGAGTTACTACAGATAAATTTTTGTGGGATATGTGAACCTCTAGACCTCAGGTACATGACTTGCATACAGGGGAAAGTAATCAGATTCAACTGAAGTGAAATACAAAAACAAAACTCAAAGTCTACAAAGATGATTTAAGTTGGTAATCTACCTTCCTCTTAGGGGAGAGCATCCTGCCCTCTTGTCTTTTATAGTCTCCTTGGTTTCTTGTCTTGTTCATTTTAATCTTCGTATAAAAGCCCCAATCTATATGCATATAAATTATAAGTATATATTTGTATATTTGCGTGCATCAATTCTGTTTTTTATTAAAATGTTTATTTTAACATTCTATTCTTGATGAATGGCTTTATTATCACACCTTAAATTCTCTCACTTTACTATTTTTGTTGAGTATGAGTGTAGATTCCTGGAATAGAAATATTATCACATTAAAAAGTAAAGCATTAAATCTTTAGCCATGAGCTTTACAATAATCATGAGTAGTCACATGGAAAATAAGAATTTCAGAATAAGATCAATGTTTCAGATAAATGTTGAGCAGATAATATTGGAATATTTCCTCAGTGGATAGCAGAACTTACACTTCATATGTTTATTGAATCACATTGCCAAAACGTTCAAATAAACTATGACCCTTTCTTCATGATTGCTGTGACTATTAGAATTATATAGAGAAAGGTGTGTGTGTTGTGTGGGCTGCTGCAGCATTTACTCTACTCTGGTGCAAGAATCTGGTTTTGTTTTATTTTAACTCTGTGTGTGTGTGTGTGTTTTCATGTTCATCTGTGTATGGATGCACATTTGAGCATAAATGTATGTGTGTGCACAGATGTGTGTATGTGAATTCCAGAAGATAACCCTGACTTTTTGTTTTTCACTGCGCATCTGAGTCTTCATACTTATACAGCATTTTACCAATGAGTTGTTTCCCTGGATCCAAGACTGATTTTAATTTCAGGAAATTTGTATGATTTGCTGTCTTCAGTGACTAGAAAGTTGACTTGCTAAGTAAACTTAGTAGCGGTGGGTTTGCTGGTAGTTAATTAAAGCCAGCTGTCCCTTTGTGGTGCAGAGGCTCCAGGGAGCTGTGAGATGATGCTCTTTCTCTTCTGATGCCAGCACTGATTGGCTTTGTCAGGAGGCTCAACAGTGCTGTTGTGCGACTGTATTTTGACTATAATTTTATTGTTCAAAGGGCCCACCACCTACTCTTCTTCTCTTAGTCATTTTGGGTCATTGTTTTTTGTACCTGTCATGTTGACTTCTTCAAATAATTTCCCTCTCAACTTAGGGGGTAAGCAGATTTAAGCATGTCTCTGAGTATTAAACCAATGAAAGTACTTTCCAGCACAAAATCTTTCAGTGAACTGGAACTCATGCAGTTCTCATTCGTAATGAACTACGTTGTAGACTTCTTTAAAGACAAAGTAAGACTGACGGGCATAATCTGTTTTCAGTTTGTTGGTTCTGAGTGTCATAAAACTCTAATCTGATCTGTAGTCACCATTAGTGGACTCTAGTCACCCAAACATGGGGGTCGGCATTGAGTTTGGCCAATCAAATCAGGGCACCTCATTGCCCTCTGCTGTCCTTCACATCTTGCTTTATTTTAGTAAGAATTCCTGAACAAATAGTAAAATACCCCACAATCCAAAATTTGAAAGATAAGAGAAACCGTGTTGTAGTCATAGGTGTTAAACAGTGTTTGTACTTATAACACTATAGATAGCACATATAGTTTCTCACTTTGGACACTTCCAAGTGCTATTAGGGCTCATCATCATCATCAGTTGAACCTTGTAATGCTTCCATGGTTTTCTTCTGAAATAGATAGGGCTTCAGGTTGGGGAGCTGGCTTTAGTGGGAAAGAATCTAGGGAAAAACAATTTACTGATATTTTCTTTGTTTTCTAACTATAACTACTCCCATTTCTTACCCCATATGCCTAGGCCTTTCTATTAAGCAACTAGTTATTTGAAAGTAGGAAAAAAAGAAAAGAAAAACAAGTAACATATAGTATTAAAGTACTAGATACATGTGTGCGGATAGTCATATCTTCATTTTTCATATTGCAGATCTCTGATCAGTTGATGAATATTTGCCATAAATTAAATGTGTCATGCATGTACAATAGACTTAGTCAGCAGTATATAACAATGGAGTGCTAATGTATGCCACAGCATTAAATATATCCTGTAAATGAAACCCAACATTTGATTAGTAACAGGGTAGCTTGAGGCATGAGGCCTCTGACCTGGTTGTACCATACCGACCACTCAAATGCATTTAAATAGATTCAAGATCATTAAAACTAGTTAAAAGAATGAGAGGAAAGTGGATCAATGCAATCTCCCCATGTAGCTTCAAAATAAAGTGAGTTGGAGGATAATGACACTAAGACCGAAGTGTTCCTCAAAGATGGTCGATTGTAGTTCCCATGTGCCTTATTGATCACTCATTTAAAAATACACACAGTGACTCGTGATCATTTGGTAAGTGGCTCACCCTTTTGTAGAGTTTTCCATTTCAAATCATCCAGTACTGCCACTTGCTTGAGCCATTTCTCCAGCCTTTCAATGACCACATTTTACTGGTGGATCAGGATGTAGGCTTATTAACCTTAAAATATATTGATTCATTTTTCTTTCCATGACATTTCACATTTCCTAAATTCTTAATTGATTGTTAAGAAGATAATTAAGGTATGCTCTTTCACTGTTCTTCTAACCCTCCCCTTCCCTCTAACCACCCCCACCCAACTCTCACTTTCCTGGCCTCTCTAACTTTCCCTTCCCTATATCTTTTCACCTTCTCCCTCTCTCTATGACCCATTCATTTCTTCTTTTGATTTGTAATCCAGGACAGTCTTTAAAATTAAGTAACATTTATTAACCATCTTTGGGGGACACGTCTTTCTGAGTGACATTGTCTTCCAATTCACTTTATTTTTCCGCTACATAGGGAGTTTACATTGATCCCTTTTCCTCCCACTCTCTTAATTAACTCGATTATTATAAAGTTTATTTGTTATTTTGAATATATTCAGTTCTAGGTTCTTACTGACTGTCCTGCAACTTTTCTTGTAGACCAGGTTGTCCTCAAACTCACAGGTCACCCAGTGCCTCTCCCTCCCAAGTACTGGGATTAACGGCATGCACCACCAAACCTGGTGAATGTGTTCAGTTCTAGAACTATAAAATGGCATACTTTTCTTTCTTTGTAGGAATTATTTCATGTACTCTAACTGAATTCTGGGAGAGATCATCTCACTTGCTACAGTTCCCAAATGAATTGTCTTATTCTTCTCACAGATGTTTCCAACAAGTGCAGATGCTTCATGAACATATTATACTGCTGCTTTTATTCAAGACAAGTGACACCTATCCTGATTACAGTAACTTATGCAACCATGCAGTCCCTAATTGAGGTTATCTACCTCTTCTCCCTGTTTTAGGCCTGTGAGAGACCATAATACTCTCCTTTTCTCATCTTGGCGGGGTCCTTGGAATTGTCTTACTCTTACCTTCAAGTAAAATTCCTTAGGGACTTCATCATAAATGCTTCTTCTCCTCTGTGTTTATAGCTCAGAGGAGGGGTCCTTATGGTTATGAACTCAGGGAGAGTGGGAAGAATGTTATTCCAAGCACCTTCTGCTATTTGCCATCTTAGATTTTTCTCATCTGACTCCAGCCATATGCGCCAGCCTGATAGAATCTCCTTAGCAGTAACTTCCTCCATTTCCTTGACGTGAATCTTTCCATCCTCCTCAAGACTTTCTTCATCTATAATAAGTTGCCTAAGTTTCTCTCTTACCAGAACCTTCCATCATGTCCCACCCCCCTTTTTCTCCCATTGTGCCTATCAGAAAGGTTTCTACGCCAGATCCTGACTCTCCCGCTTCCTTCCTCCTGCCCTGCCATATTGTAGAACTTTTCCGTTTCCTGGTCCTCCAACTTACATATATTCCACCTCTTCTGGGGTCATGGAAGCAGAAAGGGGCTGTTAAAGATTTCTTTCTTTTGCCTGCAAATTTCAAAACGTAGTCCTAACCTCAGTTGGATAATTAAATGTGCTTCTAACAAATATACTGCCTATGTGGTCATTTCATAGAAAGAAAATATGTTTTCTCTTGAGTTCACTTGTATCTTTAATCAAAGAGACATTTTAGATTTTGACCTGACTATCCAGTACATGTTTAGTCTTGATTTTATGAAAAAATGCATAAATGTGTCTTCTCATCACAAAACTGGGCTCAATGCTCCATATTTTGGAATTTTTCTGTATTTCCATTATCTAATTCAACATCTAAGTCCCTGTAAAAAGAAATTGATGTTAATTAAACAGGCTGTAGTATTTATATGTATTTTAAATGCTTAGGATGCATCTGACTAAAGTTTGATATTGAGCCTACCATATGCATCTTGAGCAGACCCTGTACCTTCGCTCCTCCAGCAGAAGCCTACATACATTCCTTTATGTCTGTGTTTGGTAATAATATCTCATAGATATTATTAGAGTTGAGAGAGAGTTTTCTGTAGAGTCTAGTAGACTTTTTCTTTCATGATAGCTGTTTAATGACTCTGATCTCTTTTCCTTCTCTTGTGCCATCTTTATTCATTCTTACCCAAGGAAACAGTATCTGCCTTGGTCACCACAGTGGAAGAAACCATGAATAAATGTATCTGAGCAATGGAACTTTGACAAGGTGTTTGTTGGAATAATTAGCTAATTTCTATTTGGGGTGTTGTTTTCTAGGAATAATATTTTAATTCACTTAACTTTTTAGTTCTTTCCTAAAACCTGGATTTCTAACTGATCATATTTCTTCTAAAAATACATCTGCTTTTTGTTCATAGACAGTTTATAGTCATAATTTACTTGTTCTAAAGATGATGTTTTCTTCATTTTGTTCACACATACATTCATTCAGTCAACAAATATTTATTACAGTCTGAAAACTATTCCAAATACCAGGGATACCCTGGTACTTCAGAAGTGTATTTTTTCTTTTTTCTTCTTTTCTTTGGCCTGTCTTTTTCTTTTTCTAGGTCTGTTTGAAACTCATCCTTTAACAAAACAATATCACTACCAGTACTGATTCACTTGCATTACTGAAATAGTAAAGCATATGTGGGTAAGGCTTTTGCTTTTGTTTTTTGTTGTTGTTGTTTGGCTATTATTTTATCTTTGATTCTGGACTACGGTCCGGGTCCAGACTGCTTTAGAGGCTGAAGGGTGGTGGTAGCACCAGACTGAGTTTTGAGGGCATTTTATGCTTTAAGAACAAACCTATGTAGATAGATGGTGATGGTGCACACCTTTAATCACAGCACTTGGGAAGCAAAGGCAGGTGGATCTCTAAGTTCAAGGTCAACCTGATCTACAAAGTGAGTTCCAGGACAGCCAAGAGTGTTACACAAAGAAACCCTGTCTTGAAAAACCAAAACAAACAAAAAACAAAGAATTCATCTATGCTGAACAACTTAGTCATTAAGGCTGCCTCTGCTAAGGTAACATGGAGTTCAGAAAACTCAGGCCACTCATCTGGTACCTAGATCCAATTAAATATGCTCTTTATTGATGCAATTAGGAATTCAATTTTTGTTATTTCACATGACTTTTCCAAAGTCAGATATTTGTTATAAAATACTCTTATCTTCACTATAATTCTTTACAATGTTGAAAGCCAATTTTATGCTTATGTGACATTCAGAATGTCATTTGGGACATGCTACTTTTTATAACCTAATGGAAGTCACTATTTAATTTAAGTTTGTGGCACAAGTTATTTGTTCACAGTAATAGCATATATACATTTGTTGTTGATTTTATTTATTTTTGTTTTTTCTTCTCTCTCTCTTTTTTTTTGAGACAGGGTTTCTCTGTAGCTTTGGAGCCTGACCTGGAACTTGCTCTTATAGACCAAGCTGGCCTTGAACTCACAGAGATCTGGCTGCCTCTGCCTCCTAAGTGCTGAGATTAAAGGCATGTACCACCACCACCTGGTTGATATTGATTATTTTAACTGAAAAATTAAGAGTCGAGAGAAGCTTATTTCATCTTGTCACACTGTAAGTGGTTGTAGCAACTTTCTTAATCTATCACTGCAGTGATACTGTCCCCCCAAATGAACTCACAGAAATGTTTCATTCATTTGTTACATATTCGTTTGTTGAACTCATTAATGATATTGACTATTACTGTTGCCAAGAAAAATACAGAAAGCACTTTTTAAAAAGTCGAACCTTTTTCCTAGTTTATGTTCTAGTGATATATCAAGAGAGTCTCTCTGTATCTGTCTCTTTCTTTCTCTCACATTCCATAGCTATGTACCTAGACAGGCGTGCATGTGTGTGCGCCTGCACACACACACTCACACACATGCATGCTACCTGTTGGTAGCCCCAAAAGAAAATGTGGGCTGCTTTATTGGGATGCAAATACTTTGTATCAAGCACTGTGCTGAATACCCTTGTGTATAATTTCTCATTTAATTTATTAGCACATTATGTTTGAAGGAACTGACCATAATTCCTGTTTTGTAAATGGCCTAAATTAAGCTCAGATTATTTTGATTAATTTATCTTACTTACACTAATAATAAATAACAGATCTGTGATTTGATTACAGATTTACTGATTCTTCTCATTTTTCCAAATTCATTTCAATGAGAACATTTGTTTGTATTTTTCCTGAAGTATTTTTTTCTCTTTCTGCTATAGTCATTAAATGACTGTATTCATGATCAGTGACAACAAATCTTGGTTGGAAAGAGTCAATGGATAGGTAAATTTAGCATCTTATTTCTCCAAATGAGTTCTAAAGGTAGGGACTAGTCTCTGACCAAGATGCTGTGCTACCAAAGTTGTTCGGTGGCCTTGGGTTTGTTCCAGTCATCTGGGTGAGAGCTTGTCAGACCATCCTTCTCATTGCAAAAGCAGGAAATATTACTGGGGCATTCTTCCATCTTGTGCTCTACAGCCTACTTGTAATCCTACTGTCAATTTTTTCTTCATTCCACCCATCCATTACCATTCATTGTTTTCTCTGGTGCCCATCACCTGGCCTTCCCAGCTGAGATTAGACTCAAGCATAATGAATGAAGGTGAGCATTGTCCCTGCCTGGTCAGTGCACATCTCAGAATTTGAACAGTTTGCTCCTTAATGGCCTTGACAGCATTTCCCGGGCTACTTGGCTCAATGGGAAGGCATATGAGGAGAGGTGAGTTCTGTTTCTCACCTAGAATCATGAAATGCTAAAAGTCCATTTAGAGTCCATTTTGATGGTGGAGACTCTCAGACTTTATGATTATTGGTGAGGGCCTTTCTTTTCGTTCTGATAGGTTTGTTTTCAAAAATAGTTTTTAGGATGCTGCTGCTTTTTTATTTTTAAAGTGGTAATCCAATACCTATGTCAATTTTGTGCTATTACAGCAGAATATTACAGACTCAGTCACCTATAATGAACAGAAATTCAATGGTGTATAGCTCTAGAGGATTAGAAGGTGACATACCATGATAGAAGAAGACAGAGGAAGGGTGAGAGAGAAAAGAGACTCAAATTTCTATAGCCATCCGTGTCCTTGGATGTTTTCTTGAATCCATGCATGGGCATACTCAAGACAGACGTCTCAGATCCCAATACTGCCAAATTGGAGGTTAGGAGTCCTACATGTGGCATTTAGGGATCACACTTACACCATAGCATTTAGTGTCCTAGATGTAGACAAGTGCTTTATAAAGACGAGACCGTATCAGATGCAGAGAGTCACAGAGGCATGGCGCTGAAAGGATACACACTGTTCCCGTAGGTAGATTTCGGCTGAGGGTTAAAGTAGACATAGCAGAGTCTTTTTCACTCCTTTTTAACATCCACACACCACATGAATCCATCGTTTCCCTCAGCTCCTACAAGTTTTGATCAGTGGGACTGTGGCTAAATTTGGAACTTCATATCTTATCTTCTTCCTTCATGACCACAGCCTCATCTCCCCCACTGACATTTCTAGGGGCTCTGTCTCCATAGTTGGCATTGTTTCTTTTTTTATACTGGCTCTATCCCTTGCTATAAACACACATTATTAAGTATTCCTACTGCCTGTAAGGCTTTAGGGGCATAGAGCCAGTTGCTCACTGTTACTAGGCCTTCTCAGTTGACAGTATATTTCCACGTACACTCTCTCTCATCTAATTTTAATATTGTTTTGTCCACATAGATCTCCATTTCTTTTTCCATTCATGCAGCAGAAGAATGTTTCCTTAACCTCTATGTAGGAATAAGTTATATAAGCTTTAATGAAGTCATATAGTGATAATTAAAAATGGCATATATTAAGGTTTGTCCAAGTTGTTTTTATGTAAGATTGCTTTTAATGAAGTTGTGGACTTTGGAAAACAGGGTTGGCTGTTTTAGGGTAGATATTGGACTTAAAGAATTGGTAAAAAGCAATGCACTTCTGGAAGTGAGACCAGTATGCCCAAGGTGCACAGGCCAGGCATACATACAGTGTAGTAGTGTATATGAAGAACGAACCGACTGCCTCTTGGTTGTTTCAGTCTAAAGTTAATATGGAACCCTTAAAATCAATCATAACCCTTGATATTTTTAGAAATCATTAAAAGACATCTATTTTAATTCATATCAGTTTGAGAAAGTACTCATGCTGAATTATATTCACACTGATAATATGCATACTGAAGAATTGTGTGGTATTTTTGTATCCATCTCATACAAAGTTTTTTTTTTGTTTTGTTTTGTGTATGCTGTTCCTGGAGTGCAGAATGTAACTTTATTTCCCATGTACACATCTCCTTGGTGATTCTGTTCTGATTAGGTTTTGTGGTCTTAAAAGGAAAATTGTTGATAAAGAAGATAAATCCATTCTTAGTTTCTCTTCTCTGGTTGTAAATGTTCAATATGGTGTTTGGAGGAAGAGGTTTGTTAACAGAGTAGTATTTCTTTTAGTTTTTTCCAGACTCTGTCTATTTGCCTCCTTCTTTTCTTTGGCACTGTGAATTCATTAAACCCGTTGCCTTGCTCATGCACAGCACATCGTCTGCAGCTGAGCTATACCCCTCGTCCTTGTGGCAGTTTTCATGCTTTTGTTTAAGTTGCAAATGTTAGCAAAACATCAATAATCCTACTTCATATCATTATGTTGATATGCAGACTTTGAGAAAGTGAGGCAGGTCATTAATTTAAAGGAAGAGCTTTACATGCCATTGTATTTTTGTTAAAAATTTTGAACTGTGTTCTGATGGGTTGGTCAAAACAACTGATCCAAACAGTACCTGTTTAAATGCCTCTGGGAAGTGCTGATAATCATGGATGTAGATTGCTAAAACTTCACATGGTTTTATCAATCTCCTAGGTGCCTGTTGACTACAGAGGTAAATAACAAAGCAAAGTCATCTTTGCTTGTGTCTGATACCATGCAAAGAATTCTAACCATAAGGAAATGTTTAAAGTAGAAAGAGAAAATTTGTAAGTGTAGGTTGCTAGGGTTTTGAAGAAACCCACCAAATAGCATGGTTTTTGTGCCAAAATTCTGAAACTGTTGGTAAAGGAAAAGTAAAGTGTCAATTATACACTGAAAGTAGTGACACTTGAGGATATATCCTAAGTTAGGGTGCACTCGCTAGCTGAACATGGGAGATTGATTTGTTTACCCATTTAATAAAAGGTATTAGATAACTTTACTCCTTTTTTATCCCTTCCCCTGTTACAGGCAAACTTTCCTCCCTTCATGTATTGAAACAAGGGTCTTGCATGTGTTGTGCAATTATTTTACCTTTGAGTTATATCCACATCCTTGTCAACATAAACCAAGCTACATTTCCCATCTGTAGACGTCATGGTTTTTCAAATGGAACACTGCAGCTTCACAGGCCATTCATGTGCCCTCCTTTTTTTGCTTAATTTTTGCTAATCAAAAGAATTCACTCCTCTTGGAGCAGATAAAAGTGGAGAGAAGCTAGGGCTTATAGCAATTGAATCATTAAAAAAAAAAACCATGGGGGTGAGGGGGTGGTACTGGTAGAAGCATTTCTTCCAACTTCTGAAGTTATTTGCAGCTTTATATATTCTAAATGCTCTGCAACTAAATCTGTGCAAAATAGTGATGGTAAATTGTTACTGCCTTAGAATGTGTGAGCTTGGCAATTACTTCCTGCACTTTGACCCTTTGATGTTTCAGCTAATTACCAATTAAGAGCCATTTTAGGAAAGAATATAAGTCCTGGTTGCAAAATCTGCTTTAGACTTGTGATAGCACTGAGAAAACAGCAATTTTATACTTTTCCAAATGTGTATCAGTAGCTTGAAATAAAATCCTTCATGCAATGTGGTACACTTTTTTTAAGACAATTATATTCTCGCTAATATAGGATGGTACTCTTTGAAAACATGGATACTGCCAGCTCTGAATCAGTTATTCCAAGAGTTGGAGTGTGTATATTATGTAGTTTAAGAATATCTTGATGAGTTTCTTTTTAAATTTTTTACTCCACACATGTCTGTAGGATACTTTTGTGTATGGTGCCCTAGATGGCCAGAAGAGAACATTGGCTCTTCTGGAACTAGAGTTACAAATGGTTTTGAGCTACCAGGGAATTGAATCCAGGTCCTCTAGAAGGAGCACCCAGTGCTTTTAATCACTGAGCTATTTTTTTGTTCTAAGTTTATTTTATTGTATTTACTTATTAAATACACTCACTACATTTATAAAAATATCTATTTATGTAGCCAGGTAAGCTTTCTACAATGATAAAATAAATATTAAGTAAATTACATATTTTAATAGCTAGGATTCTTTCTTTTTAGTGTTACATAAAACTGTAGTGTGTCTTTTAATCTTTGGGATTTTTGTCTTGATGGCAATATGTTGAATAGAATTTACATACAATCTTGGATGTTTTATAATGTAACTTCATCCTTCTCTGTGTGCTCCACTGTCCAAAGAAGACGCTGTTGACTAGAAATAAATGTTTTAGCTTCAACAATATTGTAACCTTGAGCCATTACTTTATATATGTCATTGATTCTTCTTAGACTTTATCATTTTTCGCTGGTTAATTATGCCATAGATTGTTGAAGAGAAAGATTGGATCATGTCATTCGCAATAACTGTAAATACTGTGGATAACTTAAAAGGTAGCCCCTGTGACAATACAGCATGCATACAGGTAAGCTTGGTTTGTTTATCTGTAAAATTTCCAACTAGCTAAATCTCCGTTTTTATTTTTCCTGCAAGGGGGTCCTGATGACAACTTAATTGAAGGCGGAGGAACAAAATTTGTCTGCAAACCTGGAGCCAGAAATATTACTGTCATATTCCATCCATTACTGAGGTAAGTCATCCCCTATGATATTCTCATCCGTGATCAATTTTCTCATTATTTATGCTGATGTGCCAAGTGCCAATAGTTCAGCCAGCCTTGAGTCAAATCATTAGAAAAAAGAAACTTGTTTCATTTTGCAAGGTTTCACAGTGAAAGTTAGTCAATAGAACAGATAATGTCAGCCAAGCTGCTCCCTGTTCTCAGGAGTAATAATAGCTCACAGACACTTGAATTTGATTTTCTTCACTTCCTTCTCTAGTCCTGCTCATCTTCTTCCCTGCTCCTTCTCTGTTTTTGGATCTGTCTCAGTGACCCCCTGGGGACATCTCGCCTGCCATCTGTTTTCATAAACACACATTTGTTGACCACAGTCTTGCTCATGTGTCCATTTGTAGCCTTTGCACTGCCATCACAGAGATGGAGCATTGCAGTCTAACTCCTAGCCTACAACCTGCGTATTTTCTCTGTAGTTCTTCACAAGAAAAACAAATTACTGACCCGTGGTCTTTCTTACTATTTACACTAATTACTCCTTCAGTATCTTTTGAGAATTACCAAGTCTCTGAACAGTTGTGATTTACAGAAGCCTGAAAGATATTCAGAATAAAATATATGGCTTTGTTTCTTGGAAGATAATTTGATGGTGAGCAGAATAAAATGTTACATTGTTCATTTCTCAATTATAGTATATTGTAGCAAAGAAAAATTCATGATGCTTTCACAAATATTCTTAAGTCCTAAGTACTTTTAAGCAGGCACTTTTCTGGGTTAAAAGGACAATTACTCAGTAGTTACAAACTCTGCTTTACAATTAATGATATCTAGAGATCTCTGTGCATGACAGTGTAAAAACAGTTTGTAAAATTACGGAAGGCTAAGATGCTATATTTAATACTGTGATTCATTAAATTAGTTTTGAAAAGACATAAAGAACAAGCATATTTATGGGTTATATATTGTTTTCATACAAATAAGAATCTTGTACTACCATGTTAAATATTTTAGACATAATTTTTTTTGGTAAAATCTCTAAATTCTTATTTTTGAAATCTACATTATTGTCTGCAGCCCCTTCTGCTGCACAACTGCGTATTATTTTCTTCCTTTTCCTAGCTTACCTCATAGCTCAGCTTTTGCCCATCCCCTCTTCTCATAGTCACCAACTTTCCACTCTTAACTTGTGTGAGATGAGCGTTTAGATTCCTCAAGAATGAGATCATGCAGTTTGATCCATATTGTCACAAATGTCAAAACTGACTAGTATTCCATTATGTATCACGTTTCTTTTATCCAGTCATCAGCTGAAGGATACTCAGGTAGTTCCCACTTTTCTTTTGGGTATGTACCCAGCATGGAAAATCCTGGATCATCTGTTCTTAATTTTTGATGAACCTTCACTGTCTTTTAACATAATGGCTGTTTTAATTGACTTTTCAGGCAATTTGCATATAGTAGCTAACATTATTTTATTGTATACTTAAAATCCTTAATAAGGGAAATTTAATATTTTACATTTATGGCTGTTTATAGAAGGAACTTCGGATTTATATAATATTACTTTTCTCTGTAAAGAACTATTATATGCTGACTATGTTTTTTTTTCATTTTTTATTTTTTATTATTATTATTAAAAAATTTCCACCTC